>JAOUQU010404432.1:0-12008 GCA_028566735.1 Ammoglanis amapaensis
GACTATTAGTCGATTAGTTGGAGTAAATGACGACCTCTGGTCGACCAACAAAATCCTTGGTTGTGGACAGCCCTAGTCTATATAGTAATATCATAAAGCAATAATACAATAATTGTATTTTAAGTTAATAGTAAAGCTCAGTTGCTTTTATGGATGAGGAGTAGATTTAGTAATATTTATTAAGATTATAATATACACAAATCTATATAATTTGTATTATGCATAATGTAAACATTAGTTAAACATATTTAAATATGTATATATTGTGTAATATGTTATATGTATATATAAAGTAACGTAATTAAAATTTAGGTTTTAATAAATTATGTTGCATTTATTCTGGCTCTTGTCTTTCTTTCTAACATATTACCACTCATTACACCACCCCTCGATGGATACTTTTTTGATCCGAAAGGAAACTGGGGCCTCAGTAGCATTGTACAGTAATTAATAAACTACACACAATGTAGAAACAATTCACATAATAATGGATATAATGTTGCAATTATATAAACTAAAATGATCCACGAATGAGCGGTCAGAAATATATACAATTGTGAGTTTATTAAATTAAATTAATGATATTCAATTATATAGTTATTATAATTATTTGTATTTCAATGATAAAACAGCTTTTAAATGTTGTAAATGCAAATTATATTTCAAATAGGTAAATTCCTATTCCTTTGCACAAATGGATGAATAATAACAAATAAAACAACATATTTAAGCTTCATACTTTCTGCAATAAATGTAAATGTTTATTAGCATTTTTCATACTGTATGGATATTTGTATAAATAAATCCCAAGCTAGAATAAATAGGAGGATTGAAACAGCAAGGGCATTCAACTAAAAAAAACTGTGCAAGCTGATCCCACAATCAAACAGAAAAAGAATTGCACTACTTTCGGTATAGCATTTAATAAAATGCATCTTTTTATCCTTTCACAATGCACTATATACATAAAGAGGTTTAACATATAGTTTCAAATAAAACAATAAACATGAACATGCATTCATTTAATGAAATGACATGAAGTATAAATCTGATGAAACATATCACAACAGGAATTAAAAACAGTTCTTTTGGGTTTTTAACCCAGTTATTTAGGTAGGCTATAATACAGTACATATACATTTCAGGTATGTAGATATTTATATTTGTATTAAATGATTGCAGTTCACCCTAAAAAGGCAAATATAAGTATTTCACAATTTTAGATAATATCCATAAGTGCACGATTGTACTTTGAGTACATTTAATAGAAGACTGCTGCGATTTTAAATGGCAGAGAAATATGAAACGCTGAGCAACCAAGTCTTTTCCTTATACAATAAATAAAAATGTCAAATGTTACATTTGAAACTTGCTGGTGTGATGGAGTAAACTACACATTAAAATAAAACAAATCAAAGTCAAATCGATGAACTGAATTCATTACGAAACATTAAAAAAAGCAGAACGCTATTACAAAACGACTAATCGTTCAAATAAATATTAAAGTAATATAATTACTAAATATTGAAAACAACAACAAGGAGTAATGTCCAGAATAAGTGCACCATACTATTGTATGCTGATTGTCCAGATAAATGTGGTCTTATGTAACAAATCAGTAACTGAAAAAACATAAAATCACAGTAACTGAAGATGTAGGACACATGCATGTACGTTTCAAGTATTTAGGGGTCAAAATTACCAGCCTGAATACAAAATACCAAATAGTAAATATACTTGAGCTTTGACGTCTCGCAAATATTTAAGAGAGCAAAAGTCACGTGACCTGCACTAAAAAACAAAGCTGTCTTTCTGTTGCGTGAGCTATCACCGCCTCGCCAGATACTACATTATTCGGTTGTAGTGTAAGCTTCCACCACCCCATGAGACACTGCACTACTCGGCGGTAGAGGGACTTTTACCAAGTGATCGCACTCATGTCAAAAAATCTCACCTGTTTGAACAGGTTTAAAGGCCAGTACAATAATCTATATAATCTCTATAATCTTCTGGCATAGCGCATCCAAGTCACATAAATCCATTCATCAGGTGGTGAGAGAACTGGGCTTGTGATCGGAATGATGAATAATGAAATGCACCACAGAGGTGCAGAGTTGTTTAACTAAACCTGATTAATTAATTACAATTAAATGCAATAATAATAATAATAATACGCTACAGCAGTAGTCTGTAATGTCTTGGTGTCGAATTTGTTCAGGCAAACAGCTTATTAACGCCAGCATGGTGGCAAAATTTTCGGGACTGTGCTTTACAGCAAAAACAAAAGTCCTACAAGGTGGGATAATCCTGGTCATTTCTATGTGGAGTTTGCATGTTCTCTCTGGGTCCATTACCTAGCCACTGTAGTGCCGGTCCCAAGGCCAGAAAAGTAGGAGGGTTGTGTCAGAAAAAGTCCAGTAACACATATATAACAATGATTAGAACATTAATCATTCCTTATTCCTCCTTATTCAAGAATAATACTGCTCTTAATTTAAATAAAACATCCTACAGACTGCAGCTTTAAATAAAAAATTGCTTTAGCAAGACCACATTGCAGTAGAAATATAAGATGCGCCCCAAACCGCACACTTACGTAAGTGTACTGATGAATCGTTTCATTATCACTACTTACATTTATACCAAGCAGTTGCCGCCGCTTCCTGATTCGGAGATGGTCGCTTTTTAAACCGGTCGGTCCTTCAATGACAGATATAATGTAGTCGGATTTATGTGTGTAGTGTCCACTGTTAGAAGTGGTCGATCCTGGTACTTTCATAGCACAGAGTTTTATTGTGTTTCTCGGATGCACTAAAATCAGCGCCCGAAGTGTGCAAGTGCATGATTTGGGATGCACCTTTAGTTTGTAAAAGGTGTTACGGTCAAGAAATCCTGGCTATGATGACTTTGCTTTGTGGTACAGTATAGCCTTCAGGAGAAGCTTTATTCTAAACCTCTTTTATGAAATATTATGAAATAAAAAAAGTTCTACTGACCACTGATTTGACGTCGGTTCTTAAATACGTTGTATATGGTTGATGTCTCAAGCCGTAAAAAATGGGAACTCGAGTGCTTGAAAATGTTTTAAAAACACTGTCCATGGTGCATTAGTCTTTTGGAACGGCACCACGTCCATTTTCAAAACAATTTAGTCAGTGTTAAAAAACAAACAATAAAACACTGAAGAAATAAAACTGATGCGTATAATGTTTGCATCGCTCTACATAAAGGCAAAGCAGGATTTCCTAACACCTGGTTACCCTGTAGTCATGCTGTCGGACTGGTGATCTGACTGTTATAATCTGCCGTCTCCATCTTTAAGATGTAAGGGATGATGCTGTCAATAGGAACGTTTCCGATCAAGCCGGTAAAGAAAAGTTCCTCCGTTATACCGGAGCTCATCAGACGGAGGGCAGGCAGCCGCATCAGGGTCCGTGCCAGCCTGTCGATGCAATCTGATTTAATGAGGATGTAACAGAACCGAGCATGTACAAGGAAATGTGGGATCGTGGATCAAGGAGCATACCTGTACGAGTCGTCTGGGTATGTCTTTTGAACGTAGTCCTGCAGCTCCATCTGAGCTTTCTCCTGGAACTTCTCGATCTGGCTGCTATTGCTCAGGCCTGGGTGATCTTTCCAAATAATACATTAATGTTTTAGTCATAAAATATCCTACACAAATATTATTATGAGTAGTACACAAAAAACTTGATCTAATGACATTAAATATGAGTCAACTCTTCTCTTTCTCCTCCTCTTGTCTCCCCGTATCTCCTCTCTTCTCTTTTCCTCCCTTTGCCTGTCTTCTTTGACAAGCCGATGATTGCTACACAAACTTTGGCCATAAGTTTTTCAAAATCGAAACATATTTGTTACAATGGCCATAAACATGATGTAAACATCCGTAGGCAACTATAAGCTAGATTTTCGTAACATCCATGTCTCTAAAAAGATATAAACATGTGATCTGAATGCATTTTTAATCTGTTTTTAACATCACCAGCTGATAATAAAACTCATGGCACGTGTTTCATAAAGAAATAAACGTAGGACAATACAGACAATCAATTACTGAGCAAACATATCTAAAATCCATTTAGTGCTTTTATTTGTTTGAAATTTATTTGTGTCTGAGCAAATCAAACAACCCCAACCGTCCGAAAATAAACACCAATGATCGGTCATGAACTAGAGTGTGTGTACTAAAGAATACTGAACTGGTGTTTACCTGGACTGAAGAGGACAATGGCTTTCAGGTACGCATACTCATAACCATCTGTCTCCAGTTTGGCCATGCTGTTACAGAACTCCTGCAGCTTCCATATGTGCTCCATCACCAGCTTCACCCGCTCACTAGACAGCTTGTCTAAAAAAAATTATATATACATATATAGGAGATACATATTATATTTCTTCAGTCTCACTTACGAATTTAAATGTTCTTTGACAGGTACATGTCAAACATTCAGTGTTTTGACAAATATGTTACTGTATTGATTAAAAAAGATGTTGTAGTTGCTAGTAGACGCTGACAGGGGACTGCGACTGGAGAGTGGGGACCGTTTGCACGTCCCAACATGTTCATTCATGTAACTGCAAGACTCTGGTGACTCAATTATCCAGACTAAAGCTTTCCAAACGAAGCTGTGTGTTTGAGTGATGGTCTGTACATACAGCAGCGTTTTGAACTTTTAGGCAGGTATAAGAAAACACTTTGAAAAAGAAACCAAAACAATATTTGGTGTTACCACCATTTGCCTTCGAGACAACATCAGTTCTTGCAAGGTTGGTTCCAAACATCTCAAGATCCAACAAGAACCAACCACAGAGCTTCTGTCTCATCTTGTAAATTGAGACACAATGATGTTGAGATCTCTCTGCTTACTTCCAGGACTTTATTTTACGCTGAATACAGGTCTTTATGACCTTGGCAGTGTGTTTGGGATTTGATTTGTTCTACTTCAGAATCAATCATACGCCCCCTTGATAGAATTGCATGATGGATAGCACGATGATATCAAGTACTTCTATTAAGGGCACCGTTAATCCAGACCAAATCTCCAACTCCACTTGCAGAAATGCAAATGTGGTCTCAAAATCCTTGTACAACTCTCGAGATCTTCAGCGAACAAGCTTCCTTCAGATTCAACCCAAATGTTTTTGACTCATCAGCCCGGATGAGAGCACCTTCCATGCCTGGTTTTATGGCTTTTATGGCTGCAAACACTTTAGATAGTATATAGGTGTGGAGAGCATATAGGTGTACCTATCGGTCAGTTGCAGACACTGCTGGATATCTTCAGATTTCAAAGGGAAAGAGACTTGATGTATTTTCTCATCTGCGGCACTAAATTTCCTTGGCTGACCACTGCGCCTACGATCCTGAATGTTGCCAGTTTAACCAGTTTGCTAGTAATGCAGTATAACGACCTTATGTCTTATCCCAGTGCTCATTCTTGCCAAAGTGTATGACCTGTGAAATGACCTGTTGTCTTCCACAACCTCACCTTGGTAGTAGAGTGTGGCTGTTCATCACCAGATATTAAGTGTCCTACATAGCTTAGTATTGTTTAATGACCTACATGTGACATTGATGAGCATTAGCACTTGACTGATATAACTGGTCGATCATACACGACTACAATGAATAGAAATGTAAATAGATTATTTATTAATGCTGGTTAGTACGTAGTAAAAAGATAGTAACACCAAATGTTGACGTGATTTAAATTTTCTTTTGTTTGCATTTTGTAAAATTATTCTTTTTCATTTGTAAGGCGTGAAGGTGACCTACCGTCCTGTATGCTGGTCTGTAAATGGTTGACGATAGCAGCCAAAATGGTCGATAGGCTCATGACTTGAGCACACTGTGCTAGACCCAGTGTGAACAGCTCGTTCCAGCAAGCTCGGACCAGAGATGTGTTACACTCCTGCCTATAATGCAAAATATATCCACACTGAAAATTGAGATACACGTGCTTATTAATATATGGCATGAAAACACTCGTTCCCAAACAATCTCTCTAAAAATCAGCATTGTACTTACCCAAGAGCGAGAAAGGCTGGGATGGAGCGCGCCCAGTGCATGGATAAAAACAGCAGACGAGACGCTGACTCACAGATATAATGAACATTCAGATACTCGGGCATCGGACTGGGCATTGTAAGCTAAAAGAGAAGATACAAAGACGCATTCAGAGTCAAGCTACTATAACAAACCATTAATACCTCAATACACCAGAACTGCAAGGGGCGGCACGGTGGCTGAGTGGTTATAGCACTGTCGCCTCACAGCAAGAAGTCTCAGGTTCGATCCCCGGGTCGGGGTGGGGACTTTCTGTGCGGAGTTTGCATGTTCTCCCTGTGTCAGTGTGGGTACTCCGGTTTCCTCCCCCAGCCCAAAAACATGCACTAGGTTGATCGGAAATGTGAAATTGTCCAGTAGTCTCACAAGTTCCCACCACTTACCGGTGGTTGTCGTCAGGAAGGGCATCCGGATGGAAAACTCTGCTCCAAACATTAACGTTCTACCCCAGGAACGGGAAAACGAACGATAAACGAATAGATAGAAGGATAGACCTGAACTGCAAGGATCCACCCCCCAAAAAATACTTCAGATACACTTTACTCTCGGACTGTCTCAATCACCAGTTTTAGCATGGGTGTGCACCTTTAACCTCTGACACTGATGCATATCTGTCAGCTGGTAGCACAGCGTCTTAAAGCTAGCAACTAAAAAAAAATACCATTTCTTGAACATGCAACCAGAAGACAATGCTTTTTCTTAGATGGTGTACAGTATATGAGGAAACCTCCCCTTACACGAGGCACCATTATGCACAAATGTATAAACAAATCATTTGTGGTGTTAAGTCTACCATAACATGACATACACTTGTACTGTGGTGGTATAATAGTTCCTCATACTTGTGTTGACACGTTTATATAGCGCACATATACACAGAGAAGTCAATACATAATATGCAAGATATGTCAATGTAGCTTTTTTCTGTTATCCTGTACCAGCCTAGCCTGCCAACCATCATCATAAGGATTTGTGGCTTGTTCTTTCTTGACCCTCAGGCTTCATGTATTTACCACATCTGCCTATGACCATGACATGCAGGTCTGGCCCTTGTCAAATTGACTCCTGTTTTGTTTCACCAACATGTCTCGACCTAATCTGTCGGAACAAAATACGCTTTAATACACGAGTCCTCACCTTGAAGTTGACATGTGTATCTGTAAGTAGAGGACCCTCGACTTCTATAAGAGGCGTGACCTGATCTCTGCTGATCACCTGTATAGTTGCTCCACCCACACAATCCACCTCAGACAGGCTCTGTCCCTCACCTTCCTCGTTGGGGTTTAATGCTTTGGCAAGCGTGTCAAAGGCACTACATGGACACACACATTTCATGTTTTTTAGAATAAAATGGGCCATGGCTGATCCTTCCATCCTTCCAGATATATATTGGCTCTGTTTCAAAAACCCAACTGCCTTGCTCACTAATGCCTACTTAGAAAGGATTGTACAGTAGACCCTCTGTCTAGTCACGGTTCAGCAATAGCGGATTCACCTATTGGCGGTTTGTTCTGTAGAACATGTGTACTCGTTCTTTGAGGAAACTCCACAGCTAGTGAAACTGGAGCAGCTAGAACAGATCCTGCTCTTGTATGTTAGCTTTATTACTCTATAGAGGTTTAACCATAACAATATGTACTTTTAAGGGGGTTACAAGTATTCACAGATTAGCACTATTCACGGTAGGTTCTGGACTCCAACCCCTGCCAATACGGGGGATTTACTATCATAGGAAACTGAAATCAGGTCAACAACTTAAGAAGGCAGCAGGCAGTAATTACATCTGTATTCGCTCAGTAAGCTAACACGGTTAGCTCCATACCATTAAACCAATAGGTCGAGGTGGAACAACGTGCTAGCATGTTTACTAACATAGGTCCATGAACCGTACACAGTTAAACTGACAGCGTCAAACTACGATACAATAACAATTTGCTTACATTTAAAAAAAGGATGTGTTTTTTTAACAAGGAAGCAACAGCCAAAATTATCGATCAAGATCTTATCCAACCTTCTTAAGAATGTGCATATTATGACGTAAAATGTGTTATAAAGAGCTCATTAGGTATTCGAAGACACAGATTTCTTAAAACAGCCGACACACTTTTCTCACACTGAAGTCATATTTCAAACAGGGAACAGATGATTGATCAAGGGGGACATATGAAATCTCTTTGAAAAAACATATGAAATCTCTCTGAAAAAACAACTTAAAACAGGTCAATAGGCTTTACAAAACATGTTTATGAAGTTATTTGAATAAAATCACTCCCACATAAGCTCAAGAGCTCACTAGTTTTGTTCTTACCAGTTTCAGCCCTTTTCAGATAGTGCCATCTAAAAACTCGCTGAGTAGAGGAGCCACCAGGTAAAGACCAGTGCTAGTGAGATTCTATACAAATTTCCCTGTCCTGACATCACAATAAGCAAGTCATCCAAACAGCTCATGATTCCTGGTACCAAAATGGTTTAACCTATTTTACAGAAAATAGATGTTTTAGATATAGGGAGCTTTCGAGCAGTAGATACCCAAGTGGAAATACAACATTACACAAAACATATTAAACCTTGCAGATTTAATGAAGAATAAAGAGAGAATGAAATCATAAATCATGTCCATTTTTTGCAGTCTAACAAGGCAACAAAGAGAACTGTGAGCAAAAACTTAATATACATAATATGCGTATACATATGAGTATTAGTATATATAAAATAAATCACAAGCATTCAACATTGTACTAACAGTTCGACCTAATATAAAACTGTTTTGCGAATACAACCAGTTTTATTTATTATTTCTTTTCAATTATTTGGGTTTATTATTATATGGGACAGTGTAGCCTAGTGGGTAGAGCGTTAGGCTAGGAATCCAAAGGTTGGGGGTTCAAATCGAGACCCTTAACCCTGTCTGCTCCAGGGGTGCCGTATGTTGGCTGACCCTGCGCTCTGACCCCAACTTCCATACAAGTTGTGATATGCGAAGAGAAACATTTCGTTGTACTGTACATCTGTATATGTGTAATGACAAAAATTTGAATAATTTAATTTTTATTTTATTTTTTGTAGTTTTCGGGATTTGGGGTTCTTCTGTGAATGAACTCACAGTACTAGATATAATACACAAAGTGCAAAACCCTGAAATTAGACAAAAAGATTACCGTGTGATTTCGCTGGCTGATTCGTCTCGACTCTCCAAGATGTCTCCGTTATTAAGCGATTCGTTAAAACTGGCTAATGAACTCACAACATTGGCCAGTGTCCCCAGATCACTATGTCCGGTCTCTGCCTAAAAGTCCAACCCAAGAATTTAAAATATTCTATCATTCAGCACCATAATACTTTAACTGAATCAAGTGTAAAATATTGTATTACAAAATGTCTAATGAAATACCTTTGTGTCCGTTGCTAAGAGTAAAGTACCATCAGCTTGGATGAGAGGTTGCTGGATGTTCACCAGCATCCCAGGGTCTATCAATCCGGAGCTAAAGATATTTTAAGAATATATAAATCAAACAAGAATCAACATTGCAAGTCTAACTTCAGAATTACCACATTTATACACCAATCAAATAGGAGGACGTTCAATACGTCTTACTGTGAGTCATCTCTATCGGTGATGAAAGTTGGAGTTGCTATAAGGGGGCTTCTTAAATCTTTTCGGATGTAGATCTTTTCTGTCGAGGCGGCACAATTGGCAGGCTTCTCTCTTGGTAGATCTAAAGGCTTCCTTTCGCTTTGCACGGCTGCAAAATCAAACACATATACATTCCAATTATGCATTAAAAAAACTTATTTGTTAGGTCTCCTTCCAACACAGTAGCTGCTGTTTACTTTCTTCATCTGCTGAGAACCTTTTGACAGGTATTTTAACAGGTTTAATAGCCAAATGATGAAATAAATAGCATAATCTAACTTTATTAAACTGTCTGGAATCAAGCGTTTGTAGTGTTCATCCATAGCACAAAAAATAGTCAAACAATGCAAGATGAAAGATAAGTGCTTGTTTGCTATGTCGACTGATGAATAGCACATTTATTTATTTATTTAATACAGGCAGGCCTACTGGGCAAGTGGGTAGTACGGTCGCCTCACAGTAAAGTAAAAGAAGTCATCGAGATTCATCACTTCACATCTCTACTGTCACTCACACATCTCCAATTCTCCTCACCGGCAGCTCTTTCCTTCCTTTCATGAAGGAAAACAAGAACTCTACACAGAAAGGATCTCGAAATCGAACCTAACACCTTCTATCTGTGAGGCAACAGTTATTACACAGTGTTGTCACAGCCACTAATGATGCATTGCAGGCCGAGTGCAGAAACCTTAACAAACTGACAAGGATTTTAATTCCAGCAGTGATCATGCTCTACAAACTACTGTGTAGATCCATGTTGTGTCCTCGTTGTGTAAATAGCACAACAAGGATTCAAATTTAAGAACTTGAGATCTTAGAGATGGTGGGGTCCGGAGGTATTTTCAGAGGCCCTCGATCATGATGATCATGATATTTGTTATCTATACAAATTTATACCGATGTGCAGTAAAATCCCTTCCATCCATTGTACAGTGCACCTTTAAGAGTCGAGGGTCTTGCTCAAGGGTCCAAAAGTGTATGGTAGAGCAGGGATTCAAATCCTCAACCCATGAGTTGATAGCCCAAACCCTACCCATACCTACGCTCACAGAGCATAATTACTCTTTCACCTGTAGCCTAGCAGTAATGGTACTAGCGCTCAAAAGATCCCTGGTTCAAGGCAGATTGTTATAGTTGGGTGAGTCAGCAATGCCTTTAACTGTATTAAAATATAATAAAATAAACATTTTACTCGGGAACACGAACACACACCTGCACCAGTGTTCTATATCACATTTCGAGTGACCAAACTGTGTTCTATTTGAATTTCTTCTCTTCAATCACTTTTTTTTCCACAAATAACTAATGTTTTTACATTCGGTTATACAATCAACGATATTTGCAGATGTGCTCTTGAATCGGTGTTCGGCAGACAGTGAGATGCTGTGTAAACATTGGATGAATTTGATATGCAAACATAAAGAATAAACGCACACTCCATCTTCATGCCCATCTCGAGACACTTCCTGAGGCGACAGAACTGGCAACGATTTCTGTGGTGCTTGTTGACCACGCAGTCTTGGTTGCTTCGACAGCTGTAAGTCAGACTCTTTCTCACGCTTCTCTTAAAAAAGCCTTTACATCCCTCACAGCTAACAGCACCATAATGCCTCCCTGAAAACACACACACACACAATGCAAACTGGTTGTGACCGTATGACAGCTGCATTGCTGGTTCCTAAAAGCTAGCATAGGATAAAATGAATCCAAAAAATTCTAAACGGGTCTTAATGCCTTGATTTCATGCAAAATTGTTTTAACATGAATCCATACCTGAGGCTTTATCTCCGCATACGACGCAGTATTCTATAGGCTGTACTCGACCCACATCTGCCCCTTTACCAAGAAGCCTTTCCACTGAAACTGCATCTGTGACAAACTACGACACCACATAATATAAAAGGTCGACATGCATGCAATGAACAGCATGCGTACTCAAGCTGGATTCTGTGATTATATGTGATCTAAAAAAAACATAAGTGATAAAAAAGAAACAATATTTACTTTGTAAACATATCAGATTTGGATTATAACGGTGGCCTGTCATGCTTTGACTAGTGGTTACAGAACTGTGCTTGTAGCCGGTTCCATTGCTAGAGCTCTACTAGTGTGCTCGCTGCTGCCCCCTAGTGTGAATTCACTAGTGTTCACGGATTGATTTAAATGCAGAGTTGTGCCTCTTGGAGATTTATTGTAGAGTATTTTTGCCATGTCTCGTGTGTGTGTGTGTGTGTGTGTGTGTGTGTGTGTGTGTGTGTGTGTGTGTGTGTGTGTGTGTGTGTGTGTGTG
>JAOUQU010404441.1:0-12008 GCA_028566735.1 Ammoglanis amapaensis
AAAAGCAATAAACATGTTTGTTGTTAAGAATATACGTGCATTCATTCAAAATTTTAGTAGCAAAATAATTGCGATTTATTAATTACAGACCCTGTAATTAACTCGATTAAAATTTTTAATCAAGTCCCACCACTAATAAGTAAACAATTCATGTAGTCGAGTAAAAGTACAGATACTGGATGTAAATTATTTACTCCAGTAAAAGTATCATGATTTATTCTGACTTATTATGTTCCAATTATAATTTTTGTAATTATTGATTAATTTACTTTTAGGTAATAAAGTCACTTTTACATTAATTACATTTAGCATATTATAACATATTTAAATAAATATATAAACAAATAAAGTAAAAGCCCCCCCAAAGAAAAACCTCCAGTAAAGTACACGTACACAAAAATACTACTTACGTACAGTAACACAGTAACACATTGTATTTACTTCGTTACTTTGCATCACTGGTAAACACAAACGTGACAGAATCCAGAACATCTTTTAAACGCATTTGCTCGTAGAAGCTGAGCAGGAAATGACAGCATTGACATGACGGCGTTATCGTGCATCATTAATGCGACATTAATCAACATTGATGTCATTAAATTAGTTACTTTCCACCTCTGAGACTGAGTGTACACAAATGGTTTCGAATTTGACGCAGAAGTATAAATCAGCCTTTTCCCGCCTACAATTCGGTGCCCACTACTGGACAGTTTGTTCAAAGATGAGAATCAGAATTTTGTAATGAATCCGACGGTCGGTGTGGGAAGGATGTGAGCTTCTGTTTGACGGAGGCTGTAAGAGTTACACTAATCAAGACGTGAGAAGATGAAGGCATGACTGAGAATTGACATTACCTGTTGACGGCTAAAGTATATCGCAAGCCACAGAAGTGTGCGCTAAAAATGTACGCCTGGGATTAGTAGAATGAAACGGGTTGCCAGATTGAATAGCAAAGTAGTTGAATTTTCGTATGCATGTGTAAGAGTATTTAACGATTGTATTTGTTTGTGCAGGTTGCTAATAAGTGTTATTACAGTATATACAATGTTTAGCGATCTGTGTGTGTGCGTGTGCGTGTGTGTGTGTGTGTGTAGAGGAGGAGTGAATACTGCAGTGTGAATGTCCCTGCTTCAGGTGACTTGTTATGGCTGGGGGCCACATGTAGCTAATCTGTTGGTTCCTCATTAAAAGTGGTTCATTATTTAACATCAATTCTCTACTGGACTTGCATCGCTACCCTCGCTACACCTTATTCAATCCACGGCTGGTGTTTCGGTAAGACTGTACTACTACAAAAATAATCCTGAGGGGTTCTGGGCCTCCGTTTAGGAATCACTGGGTTACTGAGGTAAGTTTGGGATGCTCTGTTATAAATGACATACTATTTAAACGTTTACAGATGAACATGATTTTTCCTATTATATTTTTATTAAAAACACTTGTTCACGTTACACTGGCGATACAGCGCCCCCTATATGTTCTGTTACCTAAATAATGAAGTAACAGTACATTTTAAACCACTACCTGAAGTAATAATACTTTTCCTAATAAACAAAATTCGTTTTTTAGAGAACTAGGTTTGTGATCAGAAGGTTGCCAGTTTGATTAGGAGGGTCGACAGATCACGATTGGCGTACCCTGACGTGCAAGTTGCCGTGACTAGGCCTGGACACCGTGTTGCCCATGTGTGCTCGATGCTGTCCCCTATTGTGTCTTCACTAGTGTGTGAAGCACAGAGATGAAAAGCGAAATTCTAAAAGAATTTGGACTTTGAAGAATTTGGAGTCGAGAGTTGAACTAAAGAACAAATGTTTGACCCGCATGAACCCTGAGAACAAAATAAAATACCAGAGACGGCGAACTTTGCTCTGGAAGCTTTTAGCCTCAATTTTTGCATCTGAATTCAAACTAAATGTGTTTGTGAAAGGTTCTAGTCCCACACGAGAGAGCCATCGACTTCGCTCTAACAGTAGGAAAGGTTCTGATGTTTTCTTTATATTTTAAATGTGATCTGTAATATTCATTCACTATTTATTCCAAAAGTGTCTGTTCTGTCTTTTAAGAATTGGGAAATATGTACAGTACCTCGGGGAATATATTTATACCAAAAGGAACAGAAAGAAAGGTTATATAAAAGGGTAAGGAGGGATTTGATAGGTATGGCACAGATTTTTTACACAAACTGTTGTTTTTCATTTAGCATAAAAACATTTGGAGGTCTGAAGAATTTCAACTTTGAATGAACACATTTTGGATCTAGAACCCAATGATCATGCAAAAGAATCATGTGACATCATGGACGTGTGTGAAGCTGGCACACAGGCGGCATTTTATAATTTACAATTTATAATACTATTTTCACAGCATTTACACACATTTACACACGTGCCCGGCACAGGGGGCCGCCCCACACTTAGCCACGGCACCCGGGGGGGCAGTTAGGATTGCATTTCAGTCGTGACCTGTCGACTCACGGAATTGAACCCGCAACCTTCCGATCATAAGCCCTTCACATGTTTTTCTTCTCATGTGAATAAATTATTATTGATGCTTTAGTTGTATAAAAAGTCTCGTCAGCACTGTTTTCAGGTCATATACAGAACTGCATGTTTTCCTGCGTTTAAATCCATATAAAATAATTAAATTACTATAATGATGTAAGAGTATGAAAGTGTAATTGGTCCCGCTTAAAAGTCGGAGAATGCATCGATATAATAGTAAAATGTCCCATTTATCAAAACGACAGTAGAACTGCTGGAAGCTGAAGAGATTTATCGTATTAGCTTAGTTATCAGGTCACTTCAAGGGCTTTATAGTGCATCTAGGTGGTTGTTTGTTTTTGTCTTGGCGCTGAGATAATTAATGGGGAAGGATTTCTTAGATCTGTTAATGATGATGAAGCGCTTAATACAAAAAATCATTCATGCAACATTTACGAGCACAAAGCTTCATAGACCAACACAAACCCTGCAATGAACTTTCATTAAAACTCACAACCTTCCTTCCCATCAATCATCACTTTCATGATTTCCACTAGCAGAGAGACCCTCATCGATCTGTTGCTATTATCGGATCATCAGTGACTCAAATATCTTCCCCAGAAGTGTAAGCATTACATTTACTCACAGTACTGTATTGAGTAGTTTTCTGTGTACTTGTGTACTTATATTCCATCCATCCATCCATAATCTAGTTCTACCAACGTTTAATCATGATATGATACAGACTGGGCAAACTGACAAAGCACATGAACGGGTCGCCAACTCTTGTAAACTTCCTCGTTTAGGACGATCCATCCTGTTTGCATTACACAGGGGATAAAAAGTGCCCCCTTCTGTTACTCGGTAATGTTTATTCTACATACATTTTATATGAATTACTTTTTAGTAACGGTTGTTAGATGTTATTCCATTTGAGACACAGAAGGAAATCGTACGTGAATATCATCAACCTGAGACGGATGAAAGTTAATTCTGAAGCGATCAGCACAAAATCACTCAGCTTTTTTATATGAAATATACGAAATAAAAGTTCAGTCTGTGATTCAGCATCAAAAGAAATTTTTTTATAGGATGGAAATTGTCGTAATGATGTAAAAACACGACATTAGTCCATCAAAACACACGGTACTGAAATAAGGTTCCCAAAAAATACTTTAAACATTGTTCGACAAGCCTCACAGTTCAATTGGCGGGTCAGACAGGCTGTGTAGAGTTTGCATGTTCTCCACGTGTCCGCATGGGTTTCCTCTGAGTACTCCAGTTTCTTCCCACAGTACTACTACATGCAGTTAAGTTCAAGTTAAGGTTAATTGGTGCTACTAGAGATTACCCGAATTGTGTGTGTGTGTGTGTGTGTGTGTGTGTGTGTGTGTGTGTGTGTGTGTATACGTAAATACGTTTAGTGAATACATGTTCGTGTATACACAATCACTGTCAAACAGTAATCAGTGTGTTGGAATAAAAATGGGATTAAAACCGATCTGAGGCTGATATGCCCATGTCAGACCCCATTCTGCTGGAAGAGTGTGAAGAGCTGAGAGAGAGTTATAAATGCCACGTCTTGATCGGGCGGCTATTCTTCCCGCTGACAGCATCAGCATCTCAGTACAGACACAGATTTCCATTCTCATTGTGCTCGGGTTCGAGTGCGACATTTTAACGATGAATAATGAATGGCGGCTGGATAGAATTCGGCCTTTTAAAACACTTTTCACTCCTGAATCGGGAAGTTCATGGAAAAGTAGTGACATTTCACCCAGTCACCAGGTGGCGGCTTTTCTTCATTAGAACTTACAAGAGCGATGGAACCGATACGAGATATATTACAGAGACTTCGTCTAACCAATTATTGATGTTCAATTTGAACACTTCTAGATTTTACACACTATATGGACAGAACTTTTTTTGTCTGACAGTTGTGTTTTGTCTGAGTGGTGTTTTATCAGAGTGGTATATTTGTCAGAATGGTGTATTTGTCTGAGCAGTGTGTTTGATCGTTGTGTTTTATCTGAGTGGTGTGCTTGTCTGAACGTTCTGTTTTGTCTAAGTGGTATGTTTGAATGCTGTGTTTTGTCTGAGTAGTATATTTGTTTTAGTGGTGAGTTTGTGTGAGTGGTGTGTTTGAGCAATGTGTTTTGTCTGTGTGGTGTGTTTGAACTGTGTGTTTTGCCTGTACGTTGTGTTTGATCTGTGTTTTGCCTGTATGTTGTGTTTGATCTGTGTTTTGTCTGTGCGGTGTGTTTGATCTGTGTTTTGTCTGTGCGGTGTGTTTGAACTGTGTTTTGTCTGTGCGGTGTGTTTGATCTGTGTTTTGTCTGAGCGCTGTGTATGTTTGATGTGGTGTCGATGTCTGAACGTTGTTTGATTTGAACCTTCTGTTTTGCCTGAGCGCTGTGTTTCTCTGAACACTGTGTTTTGTTTACTCCCTTGGTGACCTGAGATCATATAGATCAACACTGATGACGCGTGCAGAAATAAACTTGTGACATCACAACCCACGACTTATATAATAAACATAGGCTCGATTACTGGAGTTTGTCTGTGGGAACTTGTACCTGTAATAACATGACAGGTTATAACATTCATAACTGTATATACTAACTTTAGTTACAACCTGCCATAGTCTATATTTTTCAGAACGGTATACACTCATACTTACTTAAACTTGTAAATATTATATACTGTATAATAACCGGTTCATTGTCAGTATAACCATAACTATATAGTAGTACTTAGTCATAGCGTACTATAACTCACTGCACATTGTTATATAATATTATATCTTAGCAATTCTGAATGGATGCAAACTACATTTCGTTGCTTTGTACTTGTGACACGTGCAATGACAATAAAGTTGAATTCTATTCTATTCTATTCTATTCTATAAGCTTTCTTATCTCCTGGTGTTCATTATTATCCTGGAGGATCAGGCTGTAGTTGTTACGTATTCGTCGGCTCTTATCAGATCGGACATGATCATTCATACTGAATTATATCGTTAAATCGTGATAGCTAGAAGACTGAGTGAGAGCATCGCCACAGGTGCAGCTCTTGTGATGTTGTTCCCGGTCGTCGGTGATTATTATCTATCAAAAGTGGTCCAAAGAAGGAGCAGTGTTAATCAAGCGACAGGATCATGGGCAGCCAGGGCTTATTGATGTACATGGAAAATGAAAACTGTCTTATGTGATCTGATCCAACATGCAAAGTGCCAGTCCATAACAAGGCACTACACCCAGATATCCAGATTTCTTTTAGGCTTTTTAATTATTATTTTCCAGTTCCTTGATCATTTGCTTTTTAATTACACTGTTCTCTAGAACATTCCATGACCAAAGTTTCTTCTGCTTTATTTCCTGTCTAACTAAAAGCCTCTATGTTTGTTTATGGACGCAAGTTCAGACGAAAAAATTTTAAAATCACGCCAGACATTTAACTAATAAAAATGTTTTGCCTGTTAGAGCTCATTTACTGCTGTACTTAGCCTTCGATGCCAATTCTGATACAGGATCATGGTGGTAGCCCTGATGTGAAGGTTCTCTAACATGACATTCCTCGCTTACTAGTATTGCAACACAATACCAGCCACCTCCCTGTCCCTCGCTTTCGGCACTAAAAATAATAGATGCTTATCTGACCGGCGGCTCACGCCAACCCAGCCGCAACCAGGAAGACCAATCACGCTGAATGGTCGGTATTTAGCTCGAGTTGAGCCGGTGTCCAAAAAAGAGCCTGGAGTCAATTCCTTGCTTTTAAACCAACCCAAAGAATGAAATATTACAGATTGATGTTTTTAATTAGAGTTTTTTTTATTCCAGACCTTGATAAGTAACACAAAAACGAATCTTACGATCAATTGTTTTTGTTTTTGACACTGTAAAACACTCATGCCAGCTGTGTTAAGAGCTAATCATGTTACTCTCCCCAAAAGGCATATAAAGAGCAAACAGCTGGAATTATTCAAGCAGAAAACAGACGTCAGTCTTCAGGAATGATCAGCATGTGGAAGGATGTCAATCCAGGCCTCGGTAAAACTGTCCAGTATTTCAACACATAAACACGTTAGAAAATAAGTTTATTTGTTTTGATTTACAATTTATCCAGTTTAAATTCACTGTCTCTGCTATTTATTCCAGCCAGTCTCAAAGACTGGATCAAAATAATCATTATATTATTTATACAGATCAGGCATTATGACCAACTTGATATTATTCTGGTTCATCTTTTGCTGCCAAAATGCTGAAATTTTCAATATAAATGTTCAATGACGGTAACTCATTATCATTAAGAACCAAGGTTTGGATCAATTCCCAGCAGTTCCCAAACCCCAGGCTCCATGATTACAGACAAACAGAGAGATGTAAAAGGTCCCATAATGGATTGGTGGTTAAGGTACTGGACTAGGTCACCGTTTCAAGCTTCAATACCACTAAATCACTAGTGGACCACCGAGCAAAGCTCTGAACCCTCAATTGCTGTAATTCTAATGTAAAAAAAACTCTAATGGAGTCTAGCGATTCTTGAGAATCCTGACCCACCCTGAGACAAAACTGAATCAAGTTCGTTCGGAAACGCTTGCTGAAGTGCAAAAACTTTGTTCATAATTAGTTTTGGATCTCTTAATACTGGATACAGGATTTATGGCAGAAGCAGTAGCCATCTGTGACAGCGGTGCTTGTCTTCTAGAAAGGATTAAATATAAGAAAAATCTGTTTTGATAATTGTCCTTGTTGCCGACTTTGCTCGCTCAGTATGAAGTCGTCATGGTCTGGAGGAAAATAAATTACGAGGACTGACAGTCCTCAGAAGCAAATAATTTGTTTTTAAAGTAGGCATGAAATCAATCAGATTACGAGCGCTGAGGTTTTTTTGGAGCAGCATATTTTGCAACACTGACGTCGGGACTTTATCTTTTATAATTGTGCTAAGCCCGGACCTGTGAGGAAACCGAACATCCAGGGAAACCTCAATGTTTTGAGCATTAAGAGCCAAAAAACAGCACAGTTGACAAATGTACGTGATTTACGATAAGGGAGAACATGTTAACATAATTTAATTTATACATTTGCGACTATCCATTTCAGTCTAGCTCATGAACTGATCATAAGTTTGTTCATAATTTGAGGAAGTCTCATAAATATTTGTTGACAATTATCAATTGAAATGAAAATGATCAGTTCAATTCCCAGCTCTTCCACACAGTCACTATTGGGCTCTTGAGCAAAACGCTTCGAAGCATATTCAAGTTTTTTTAATGGCCATGTTTGGGTGTCCTAGACTACATTTAAATAGTGTTTTTTTTACAATGCATTGGTGCTATATGAATGTAAAATGTATTTGTCATATTGTCACATGTTAAACAAATGCCACAACTTCAATCCTAAATCCAAAATACAAACGTGTACTTACTAATAAGCAGTAGTGTGTGTGTGTGTGTATTATTGGTGTGTATGGCTCATGGACATTATCTCCACATATGGACAATCTGACACATCTCAGACGTCTGATCGCAGCCCAAGTGCTGATGTATAAAATTTATCTTTACATCTTTATCCAAAGCGACTTTCAATACAGTTCCAGTCTGAGCATATGAGAGTTAAAGACATTGCTCAAGGGCCCATCATTGGTGACCTAGCTTTCATGAGGCTTAAACCAGTGATGATTTAGATTACCAATCTAGTACCTTTACGGCTAGGCTACAACTACAGCACCACATTTATTTCTATGTGCCAGGTCTGTATCATTGCTTGCTGTAGAGTCATTAGCTATGATCGTTGGAGATGACAGCATTGGCAGGTGGTTATTTGAAGGTGGCATAGCTTTCATGCTAGTCCAGATACTACGAGATCACTGGCACACTGGGAAGTGTTGATGAGTTGAGGGCATTTTGGGGGGTGGGGGGAGTGAATCAGGAGGTTTTCGTTTCATTTCCAGCCTCTTTTTTTTCCCCAGGCTGGATTCATCGAATGCCATGCACACTCCCCCCTCCCTTTCACATGGGAAAAAGGGGTGGGTAGCCTGCCAGCGAAGGTCACTCTTGAGAAGTGTAAAAAGAGAATGGGTCCCGGCATTGAATTAGGCTCAAGTCTCCATCACTCGAGCTGGGATGTAATGTGGAATGCGGTCTCACCCTCTTTAAAGCCCTAATCACGCTCTGAATGATGTGATGAGAAGCCGGGGAGCGACAACAGCACAGGAACGCTGGATCACAATCAAAACCATCAGTAGAAATAGAAGCTTTGGGTTCATCGTACTGAAAGTTTGTTAATCACAGAGTAATAGGAAAATGATTTGTTTAAAAAATATGAAATAAAGAATTTTTTTTTATCTGAAAATGAAGTTGTTTGGTGGTGCCCCTGTGATGTGTGTTTAATTCTCACTACTATTCAGTATGAGAAGCTTTCTATTGGATTTCCTTCATATATTCTGGCTTCAAAGATCATATAGTTTATGTTGTTTTTCTTCATAACCACATTAGTGCTGATCTGCTGCTACCTGGAAAATCAAAACACAAAGTAAAACAACTCTGAAAGGGGCGCCTAGAACGCTTTATGAGCTGTGATGGATGCAGGAAAAGTATTTACAAAGTGAGAGTTTAATAATAGCAAAAGGCAGGACAGATGTACAGTTGAGACTGCAGTTCCAATACTGCTGCATACAAGGACTACCCAAGAAGGACGGGGGCCCTGTTGAGTCTGGTTCCTCGCAAGGTTTATTCCTGTCATTTTTTCCTTGCCACAGTTACCCTTGGATTGCTCAACAAGGATTTCTGTTCGTCCTGTATATTGTAAAGTTGCTTTGAGACAATGTCTATTGGAAAGAGCGCTATAGAAATTGAAAGTCGACTTGACATGTACACAAGACAAAGTGAAAACAAACGCACAATCTATGCTGAGCAAGTGCTAGTGGCTAAACAACAAAGGAACAAATGCTAGATGCTAACAAAATAACAACTTAGACTAGGGAGCTCTACAGGGATCTTGTGTATGACTACTGGACAATTTACACATTTCCGATCAACCTAGTGCATGTTTTTGGATTGTGGGAGGAAACCGGATTACCCTGAGGAAACCCACGCTGACACGGGGAGAACGTGCAAACTCCGCACAGAAAGTCCCCAGCCTGTCCCGGGATCGAACCCGGGACTTCTTGCTGTGAGGCGACAGTGCTGAACCACTCAGCCACCGTGCCGCCATATATTACAATTAATATTTTCATATTTGACCTATTTAATATTTGAATTTACATATATTAAACTGTAACATCTAAAATGGAGTGTTTGAGGATATTTGGATTCTAATGGATTCTTTACTAAAATACCTGAAATTGGTTCAGGTATTACCAACCCACCAACCCACCTGCCTACCAACCTACAGGGTCATACGGGTAGATTTACAGTACACTGATCTAAACCACTTGCTGTTTAGAGAACAATGGATTCCTATAATTTGCTCCATAAATAAAATTTGATGCATTGCTGGTGATATACAGCAGCGCAACAATTTAAATGAACAAAACAAGCTGGAGTTAATCTGCATGGTTGAAACGAAACATTTGGTCTATGCAATGCTTTGATTTAAACCTGAAAGCGATGCTCTGGTGAAACGATTCCATAATTCAGGCCTGAAAGTGAAGTCACAGACTGTTGTACCAAAGATTCCGAGTCCTTTAATGACACCCGTGTGGTCGGTTTATCTGGACTGAGTATGAATTGTCTTTACAAAATCAAACCCTGCATGTGTAACACAACTCCAGCATTTATCTCAGCAGTACAAACAAGTCACAGACGCTCGACACAGTAAGATCATGCTGTTTACAGACGAGCAGTTTTGTTGTTCTATTTTCCAGATTTGGAAGAGTCTGTAAAGCTGATTATTAAAGCCGAGAACCGTTTAATAAAGTAAATAAACGTTCAGTCCGAAAGAAAAATATAACAATTATGCATAAATCAAATGTTTTAGTCGTTATCTAAGAAAATCACTAACTAGATTAGATTCTTGCTTCATATTCAGCACGACTGGATCAATCTTGGACTTCTAACTGGACAGTTTGGAGTCAGTAGTCCAAAAGAAAAGAAGAGGTTTACTCTACTCATTACATGTCGGTTGATCTGTCTGAAACTATCCAACTGTCCATCTGTCTAGCTATTTGTCTGTTTGTCTCTCAGTTTGTCTATCATAGATTTAGACAAACATCCCGTATTAAAATGTTACGTATACGTTTCAAGAAAATCCAGCATTACTTGTTTGAGTTATTTATAATTCTACAGTATATAAATGATATAATCAAGAGCAATGACATTATTAGATATGATTATCATACCAAGACAGCCAGATCGTACCTGAGGTTTCTGTAATCATTATGATTATGATGCTGCAGCATGTGACCTGGGTTTTTAACATGACTCTAATTGATGATAAGAGGTTTAGAATAAGTCCAATCAGCCTAAGATGTTGATCGTTTGAAGTCTTTCATCATATAGTAAATGTAATGTGTTTAAAAATCATCATTCGTGAGATTAGAGATTAAAATTTGGATTATGAATTCATGAAATAAGATGAACTGTCATAATCAATTGAATGACAACAGCATATTAATGAATGTAATAATTAATAAAAAAAAAAAGAAACCCCAGCAAGTAAACAAAAGTTGACAATAATTTTTAAGATCATCTGGATTTTATTATGGATTTGATATAAAATTCTTCCCATCTGAACCTCAAAGCTGGTGAATAGTTTTGGGATTGTGTACGGTGTAAATAACACACCGGAGAATGAGGAGCATGACACTGGGTGGATTGATTACAGACACTCCCTTATATTCTTGCCTGGTCCAATTTCTATCGCCCTTTACTGCGTATACAATTTTCTTTTTCAGTAGAATAGGTGGAAACAGAGCACTGAAGTATTTTTAATAATGTTCTATTATGAATTAAATATCTTATGTTACATGTTTTAGCTTTATTAAGAAGTCATTCGTACGTTTTAGCGGCAAAAAAATGTGCCGTAAACTAGCACAGAAAAAAAACATTCTACTTTTCTATTTATATCCTCAGTTGTTTGTAAATATTTTGTATGTAAACTGCAGCTTTTCAGCTTTAAATTGATAGTAGTTCTGTAATTTAATTTGTAATTAAATGTTATTGGTGAAGAAAGGGTGTTCCACAAGGTTTAGTATTAGGTCCGTTTTTTATTTAATATCTATAGTAAGAATAGTTCTACCTCTGTCTCAGATGATAAAGTTCATATGTATGCAGACCGAGTTTTATTTTGCTCTGCTGCTTAAACACAGGATGCATTTGAAAAATAAAATCATTCTTTTGATGCCCTATGATTAGTTCATATATACAGTGGATTCATTTGAAGTCTTCTTGAGAGGATCTATAATTGAATGTCATTAATACCTCAGTCTATAGCTGGATGAAAAGCTCACAATTAGGGCTGTCCGCAAATAATCGATTATTCGTTGGTCGACCGAAAAAATTACTAGTCGGCCAAATTCCATTGG
>JAOUQU010404460.1:0-12006 GCA_028566735.1 Ammoglanis amapaensis
AAGAGGACGTCGTCAGGACAGCGGACGTCAGAGACAGGATACGGAAGGCAGACGTCGTCAGGACAGCGGATGTCATAGCCAGGGTTCAGACGGGGAGACGTCGTTAGGACAGCGGAGGTCATCAGGGTTCAGACAAGGAGACGTCGTCAGGACAGCGGACATCATCAGGGTGCAGGCAACCTCAGGAGAGCGGAACGGGCCTGGATCTGGGGCGCCGGCTCTAACGTCAATGGCGCGGCAGGCAGGTGATCCGAACCAACTTTCAGCATGCGTCTTACTTCTGTGTCTTACTGCTGTCGCGGTCACGGTTCCCGATGACGTTCCTTTCTGCTGACGTCTGCTCGTCTGTTGGCGACCGCTTTCTGAGCAGACGTCAGCGGAACGGAACGTCATCGGGAGAACGGAGGCGGGCGGACGTCGTCAGGACAGAGGACGTCGAGGCTCAAGATACAGGATTCCGGCGGATGGTCTTGGCGTCTGGGGTGCAGAGAAACTGATGGCAGCGTCCTCGAGAGAGCTCGCTAAACTGCGCCCCCACGTGGTGTGTTTGGCGGTTCCATGTATGGCCAGATTCTTCTGTTAGGGATTGTGGGGTTTTTAGGAACACTTACGATGCCAAGAGCACACCAGAGCAGGTAGGGTAACACACATAGGGTTTTTATTGATCCAGGACACATAAAACAGAAAACAAGGAGGTCCAAGTCTCAAGAATGTCCATCGGCCACGGAAACACGGACGAAGCCGGAAACACGACACGACCGTGACGGGACGAAACGCGGAGTGAGTGTGGGTATCCCAAGGCGAGAATCTGGCCCCGATCGACCGGAAGAGTCCCTAGATATAACTGGGGAGAATAACGATGCGATCACGATCAGGTGATTCGACAGATCAGGAACCGGTGTGTGTGATTAGCGAGGCGGCGAAGGGACGCAGCGCATGCGTACCACGTTGCCACAGCAACCGCACGCCAACCACCCAACGAGTATTCAAGGTTCCGGGTCCTACACAGGGAGGCGTGGCTAGGAAGCGGTACCGATCTAGAGTTAGGAACACCGTTCCTAACATTAGGACCCTAATCATTAAACCGCCAGTGATCCTCCCCCAGTAATAACTAGAACTAAAAATTGCTAACTAGAGCTAAATAGTTTTATCGTTGTCATCTCAACACTGGCTACCAGTTAACTTCTGCATTAATTATAAAATACTTTAACTAACTTATAGGACTCTTAATGACCTGACTCAGTATCTGAGTGAGCAAATCAAGCACCACAATCCAGAATGTTAACTTCATTCAGACTCAAATGCTTGTTTACTTCATAATTCGTAGAATTAGAAAAATGTGGTGGAAAAGAATTTTTTTTAAAAGTTCTGCAACTTTGGTTTCATCTCCCTCTGCTTATGTTAGGGACTGTGTCTGTTACTGTCTCAGTGATTAAGTTTACAACCCCTGGCAAAAATTATTAAATCACCGGCCTCGGAAGATGTTCATTCATTTGTTTAAAAAGCAGATCACAGACATGACACAAAACTAAAGTCATTACAAATAGCAACTTTCTGGTTTTAAAAACACTAAAAGAAATCAAGAAAAAAGTGGTACAAAAAGTGGTCTGTAACATTTAATTTTATAGACCAAGCAGAGGAAAATATGGAATCACACTGTAATTTTAGATTCTCATAACAAACAACTGCATCAAATTAGATCTGCTTGTTAGTCAGCATCTAAAAAGGAATGGTCACACCATGGAGAGCTGTTGCCCTAAGTGGACTGACATGCACCATGGCTCAAACACGAGAGATGTCAATTGAAACAAAAGAGAGGACTGTAAAACCTAAAAAAGGGTAAATTATTATGCGATGTTGCAACAGATGTTAGTTGTTTACAGTCAACTGTGTCTAAAATCTGGACCAAATACAAACAACATGGGAAGGTTGTTAAAGGCAAACATACAAGAAAGACATCAAAGCATCAAATTAAAAAACTTAAAGTAATTTGTCTAACAAACAGAAAATGCAGAACAAAACAAATGAGGAAATGATGGAAGGAAACTGAAGTCAATGTCTGTGACCAAACTATAAGAAACCGCCTAAAGGAAATGGGATGTACATACAGAAAAGCTCAACGAAAGCCATAATTAACACCTAAACAGAAATAAACAAGGTTACAATGGGCTAAGGAAAAGCAATTGTGGACTGTAGATGGCTGGATGAAAGTCATTTTCAGTGATGAATCGCGAATCTGCATTCGGCAAGGTGATTATGCAAGATCTTTTGTTTGGTGCTGTTCCAATGAGATGTCATTAAATCTTTAATAAATGCAAAAGTTTAACTTAAAGGCCCAGCTGGTATCTGACAATGCAAATTTAAATGAGTAGATCATGCCTGATCTACTCACTTATTTTTTATGAACAATAATAGCTTAGAAAAAAAGATTTTACAGAACTGGCCCTTGAAAACTAAGCTGTTTATCTCTTAACAAGAAGAATCAGTACTCTGGATGAAAGGATTCATACATATTCAAGATGCTTTCATCAAATTTTATAATGGTGGATGTTGTCTATTACAGTCCTATATAAATGTGTGTAGTTATATTTAGCCATGATGAGCAGTGTGTTTAGCGTCAGGCAGGCGCCAGGATATCCCTGTTCTGTTGAGGGAAATGCCTGCCACTACCAGTTATGCACAAGAAAAAAGCAGAGTAGAGGAATGAGAGGAGCAGACAATTATAATACACACGGGAGAAGGGTGCACAATGCAATAGATGAGTATTTGACAATAGAATGTATAACTGTGTTTGGGAGTTGGGAGAAAAATACATCACATGTATTAATTAAATAGTAAATTTTCTAAAATATAGTTGTAAACACAATCTTAAATTCTCAAAAATGGCCATAGGTAGCTGTCCATGTTTTGTATTATCTAGAAGGATTATACAGGTCTTGATGCACTATGTCTGAAAAACGTTTGTAAAACTCCATCTAGTCCAGATGTTTTGCTGACTGAAAAAAGTTTACGTATGAACAAACTTCAAATCACACCATTGGTTCCCTGTGTCGTTTAGAATTAATTCAAAGATTGTTTGAATTATTTTTGATCGTGCATCATGGATAAATCAAAAAATTAAGTGTTCATAAATTACTGTTTAATTCAGTTTAATTAATCAATTTACAGTGTTTAATTATGTTTGTTTAATTTCACATAATTTACAGGTTTTCTGCTGGTAATTGGCCTGGTGTCATTCTTCAGGATTGGACCGTACACACATCTTTCCTACTCGTGTTACATGGAGATTGGTTCCTGTTTGTTTGCCACACTAGCCGCTGCCATGTTAATCTGGGACATTTTGCACAGACGAGAGGATGGTACACATAGACCACCAGTCATCGTAATCAGCCGTTCCCTCACCATGAACTTTACACCACGCATAGAAAATGAATATGTGGAGTCACCATGCTGACATACATCTGAAAGTTGTTTCTAAAAAAGAGTTGACCGAGATGAAACCAGGGAACATTATACTTACATCCACACTTGTGATCAAGATAGATACTGTCAACCATTTCTTACTATGGAGTTGTGCTTTCATCTATATGTGAAGCTACAAACATATTAAACGCTACATTTAAAATATGTATAGTATAGAGTATATACAGCACATTTTCCACAAGTCTAGCATACCTTAAACATAAAAGTTGAACAAAACCAGTTTGTTTCTTCATAACAGACCACACATAACATACACTAATGCACGTAGATTTTGGACCACTGCCAAAATGGGCATAGCAAAATTCCTCTAGGGTCAGAGATATACAGTGCCCTCCATAATTGTAGACACCCGTGGTTAAGAAGTGTTTTTTGGCTTCTAATTAATAATTAGGTCTGGGGACTGAGATGGCTATGAGAGGAGCTTGATTTTGTGGCTTGTGAACCATTTTTGAGTAGATCTGGCCCCATTAGGGTCATTAATTTGTTGAAAGACCCAGTGATCACCCATCTTCAGCAGAGGCCACCAGATTCTGACTGAAAATGTCCTGAAATTCCAAAGAGAGAATTCAAAAGAAATGATCCCATGTATCCTTACAAGCTTCCCAGGTCCCAGAGGAGAAACAGGCCCATATCATCACCGATGCGCCCCCATAATTAACAGTGGACATGAGGTGTTTTTCTACATACTCATTTTTTGTGTTACTCCAATCCCACTTTAACTTAAACTAAAATTTAAATAGCGCTTTTTACAATAGACATTGTCTCAAAGCAACTTAGAGTGTTTGTTGCCAAAAATCTCTATCTTGGTCTCATATGACCATTTATCTCTATCTATTTTTTTCTAGATAAGATTATGCTTTCAGAATATAATTAAATGCACTGTATTAAATGACAGATGGTGGGTACGTGATGGAGTTATAAATGATCCATAATGGATGATCATGGTGAGTAACCACAGACAGTAGTCCAAAGAGGGACAAGCCACTAACCACATATTAGACTCATTATGCCAGAGAACCTGAAAGCTGTGGAAATTGGTATGAGCCAACAAAAGATCTAACATGACTAAAAAAGCAGACACTTTTGCAAAAAGATTGTTGGAATTAAATTGTGTTTTCTTCAAGATCAAGTGAACAGCTGTGAATGTGTTACCTATAAAAGTTGACTTTTTCATATGACTTTCAATAATCATGCTGAAATGTAATGCTCTTGTTTTGAGCGTACTAAAAATAGTATTAGTGTGTGTTTTTGAAAAAAAAAAAACATCTTTACATATTATACTATTATTGTATTTTAATACTGTATATTTATATAAATAGGACACAATATTTAAATTCATGTATGAGCATGTTGTTTTATATATTTAATCATTTTACAGCATGCTTTCTTTTATTTATTGACTTGAGATAATCATTAATTTAACCGCTCAATACTTGGAAATAAATATGATAATCAAGTCAAATACTAAATCGTTTCCTATTTATCGTTCACGTGCAACACCACCTGTAGTCTACAATACACCCAACTAATGGTAATAAGAACATGCTCATATTTTCACATTATTATTTTATTTCACAACATTATTATAATATAAAATAATGTTATAAATCCATTTCAGTCTTATTGTTATTAAAACAAGAGAGCATAAAGTAGATGTAATACCATGAACTCTCATCATAAAATTATAATTCAGTCAAATAAATTATATAAACAGTTAAATAAAAACCATTTATTTATTTTAATCTCGGGTTTTAAATATTAATACGTTAATAAGATACAGTTTCAATACTGTCACAATGTTTTGATTAAATTCTGCATTAATCTGGACCAAAACATATTTACTAACCGCTTAAGCAAACCTGAGCAAACTATGGCCCACAAGTCAGATCCGGCAATAGATGGTAGACAGTACGGATGCCACTTGTAGACAGTAGTGCAGTGAAAAACGACACAACCTGTATCATACCATCTGCACTAATAAAGTGGCAAATAGTCTTATGCTTATACACCGGCATACACAGTGTTACTAAGAATAAAAATTTGAAGACTTCTATGATAAGCTTTCTTTGTACCAATGTAATGGCAAATTGCATTAAAGCTTCAGAGATCACTAAACAGTTTTTGTTATGCAATCTCCCCTAGTGCCTGATTTGGTTCAAAATACAATTAAAATCATATTCTTGCTTGTGTATACATAATGGAATAAATGTGGTGTTTTATTTATATATAAAACATTCTATACTAATGAAAATAAAGGTTTGAATGTTGAGTTATTAAACTTCTAAACACTTGAAAATACTTACCCAAATGTTGCCTTGAGTGTGTTTTCAGCTTCCAGAAATGGGGAACAGGCCCTTGTGTAATGGGGCAGTGCATTATCATGCTGCAACATGAGGTTATTGTCATGGATGAATGGTGCAAGAACCGCCCTCATGATCTTGTCACTGTATGTTTGTGCATTCAAAATGCAATCCAGAAAATGCTGTAGTAAATGTGGTCACGCTGGTAGTGGTAATTTCTGTCTGCATTTTGGAAGATACCTCACTGAACTAAGCTCCTAACTTAGGAGTTCTTTCTGCTGAATTATATTTAATTAACTGAGTTTATAATTTCAGGTTTAAAGACTACTGTCTCTTCTCTTTCCAACTCGGTTCTCTCCATAAATCCCAATCACACCCTCAGTCAGTGAAATTCTCTAAGTCTGGAATTTTGTTGTTTGAACCACTAATCTCTGTCCAGGTCTAAATTTTTACATCTTTGCAATATCGCACATATCAACCTTTACTGTCCACTGCAGCATCAGAAAAAGCAGAGACAACAGCAGAGACACTCCATGCTTTTGTTACATCTTAGCTGGACTATTCCCTGCTCCATGGGCTTTCCAACTAATTACAGCACCCTTTAAAAATAGTCCAAAATTCTCCCGCACAGAGCCTTACCTGCACAAAAAAGTATGATCACATCACCACTGTCCCAGAAAAGCTCCACAGGTTGCCCATTACCTTATACATTCATCACAAAAAAATTCGGTTTACCTTTAAGATTCTCAATGACTTGGGTCCTGTTTATTGGTCCTACCTTCTAAAACCCTAGTTTGAAGCTTATAATTTAAGATCATCTGATGCCAATCTAACAGCAGTTGGCTGAGAACTGTAGTTGATCTTTTAGTGTTGCTGTGCCATCGCTGTGGAACTTTCCTTCCTCCTTCTCAACTTCTTAGCTAACAATTTTAAGCTCATCAGACACAACCAAATGCTTTGCTCTAGTTATCTATCAATACAATTATGCAATCATGAACTCACACACACACACACACACACACACTGTGGAAGTTAGATTATGTTGAAGTGTCTACTAGAGGTCAAGAATAGGAATTATGGTGATAGAAAATCAATGATTTTTTACTGCACTTCAGACCTGCATCACTTTACAAAAAAGTTGAGGCAGAAGCACTAACTGAAAAAAGATTTCAGACAGGTGATGTCAACAACATCCAGAATCAGCAGTCATTAATGAGCAAAGATGCAGAATATCTAGTGGTAGTCAGCAAAAATAAAATGTTTTAAAACAATGTACCTCACAAAAAGAGTAGAAGATGTGACAAAGTGACAAAATATCCGAAAGAATATTTAAAAAGGATATCAGACTAAAAGGATGTTTCTGAGATCTGTATAATGGGGAGGATAAGCAAACTCTACACAGAAAGCCCAGGTACACCCAGGGGCTTCTTGCTGCAATTATGCCACAGTCTAAATTATACATGCTCAGTAAGATTACTAGCACAAAGGGGACACAAGTTTAACATACACACCATATAACATGTTAAAATATGTTGTTTTTGTTGCACACACACACGGGCACATCTATCTTGAAAACATGAAGATGGCACCCATTAATCCTTCTACATCACCATGTCACGCTTGCACACGTAGCATAATGTATGAAAGCCTAATTGCCACATTAGTGTGTGTATATGTGTGGGTACCTCTTGATGAGTTTAATTGCTCCAAACGCTTGGTCCATGTCCCCAATGGTAAGGTAGAAGCTAAAGTTCAGCATGGCATCTCTGGTCTGCTTTTCACAGTTCTCCAGTCCCACAAAGTCTCGTAAAGCTTGTCGCACTACCATGTGGGAGGAGAAGGTCGCATCAGAAAGATATGGCAAGACTGACGCATCCTCAGTGTGGGGTTCACCTGGCTACACAAAAACAAATGTAAAAACATTTATAGTTTTCTTTATGTATGTATTATTCTTTATAAATGTATTATTAAAAACAAATTGATCAGGAAAGTTAACAAAAGTTTACATACAAGTGCATAATTGAAATGTACATCTTGAGACCTTCCTTCCTACCATAATCTGTGAGCATTAGAGACATAATGAAGCAACCATAATAAAAACTTTATTTAAAACTATTAGGTGGCACTATAGAATCTTCTTTCCACAGATGCAAAAAATGTAAAACAAACAAACAAAAAAAATTAAAGTGTAAATAAAATTGAGGTATCAAGAGGTATCAAACATGCAGCGGAAACATAGATTGCACTATAGATCGCATGAGACAGATATTTCAAAAATGTCCTAGCAGCACTAGGCCCTCGTGCATAATTAAAATTCAGGCATTTGAATCAAAGAACGGACTTCCTGAACTTTAATAAACGTATTACAAGTTCAAGCAGTTGAAGTAACTTGGGGTACTTACGAATATACAGAGTTAAATTCAGTGTACCTTGCAGCTATAGTAGTAGAATGGTGTATCCAGAGCCAGTAATCCCTGGACAGACACTGGTTTTGGCTGAGAGTCCTGTAGAAGGAGACCATTCTCCTGAGTCACAAAAAATGTCACCACTCGCACATCGCCCTATAAAAAAACGCATTCAAGAACGATGCCATATTAAAAGTGTCATTTAAATATGGCCATATTTTAAAGACAATAAAGCATTTATAAAACAGTGATTGTGAAACTTGAGAAATCTAAAAATAGTAAAATAAAATAAAACAAATCAGCATTGCAATTTGTGAAGACATTTAAAGGCACATTATGCACTATGTAAGCTTTGGTTGGTTATATCGTATCTTTTAAACAATATTATAAGGGGAATGTAAACTTTTAAGGCTTAGGAAAGGTTTATGGTTTTATGTTCTTTTAATACAAATATCAAATGCTTGCATATTTTAATACACAGTCTAAATGTCAGAGACAAGACATTATGAGTTTATAATATATGATAAAACATTAATGTATATTACATTTATTATAAAACCATAAAGACTACAAATTATTTGATGTGTGGATGAACCCACATTATTAAAAACCACATTAAAAGTAATCTAAATTCACTAGGTAGAATGTTGTTAGTCTATTTGTAAGTGTTTAGTGACTAGTCAGCAGATTCAAACCTTTCTTTTATTGATAAAAAATGAATTTTATAAAAACAAATGACCAGATTCATCCCATTATGCGTTTACATACACATGATTTTTTTTTTATCAACGCAAGCAGTAGGAAAGATCTCTTGACAAAAAAAGCAAAGACTTCGTCTCTGGACCAGAGACAGAGTCATAAGCTCTAAATGCTCATTGATGTATGCAGGTCTGTCAAATCTCTTAAACTGTTCCTGATGTCTGTGATAAAAAGATTTCACAGTGGATCAGTGAGATGGGTGTGGAGCTTTGCATAGCCACAAACCAGTCAGTGCCCATAGTCAACACTGTCCAACCCCATCTTACGAAGTCCCCAAATTTTTTATCTGATCAACTCATTTGGGGGTGGATATACACAACAATTTGGTAAATCCTTAGCATTTATATTGTTTAGCAATGACACATATCCTCCAACAGCCAGTATTTATGTGTGTGCATGTTGGTGGGTTAGTACCTTTTCATTGGCATGCAAATGGTGGCCAGCATGGTACTCTGACTTATTTAAAGCAATTTCACATGCAAAAAGGCGTGGCTCACTCTCATCCCAGAACTGAGAGATTGGATAACGACCTGAAAGCTCCTCCTCATGCAGAGTCCTAAAAGCAACGTTAGACACAAAAAATTACTGCTTTCGGTAAGATTTCTATAATATTTTTGAAACTAAGTATTAAACCCCTTTAGTTGTCATTAGACTATTTGTAATTACTACTTTTTATATCACGCAAAACAACCAGAATAATTTCAAAACTTTTTACATTTGTGGTGCCATTGTAGCAATAACAGCAGTTACCATGTTAATTTTTGTGTGTGTGTGTGTGTGTGGCTATTTTGAGTCAAAAGAGAAGTTATGATATTTGACACTAAGTAAGTATGGTATAGGTCAGGGGTCACCAAGAGCTACTTTTTGGGTACCAACTAATGTGAAGGGCAACCAGTTTGATACACACTTGTGAAATCACAAATTTATAACCTTTAACTACATGTTACTATTAATAATTATATAATGTAACATCCATGGGTCGCGTGGAAAGGATGAGACGGATGTAAACAGAGTCCTGTTTTATTAACACCTTCCGATAACTCGCGGTTACATTTCCGCCATCATTTTCCTCGTAGCATCGCCCGGAACATCGGAGCACACACACGCACACCGATTCACTCCCAAAAACTCTCTCGTTCCCCACACACACACGAAGCAAAATAACTACAACATGTGAACAGAGCACCACATAACATTAAATGAACACATAACCCATTACATTAGGCAATCGCTACAATATATTACATATATTAAAAATTTCTAATTTAAACCAATGCAAGTGTGATTTAAAAAAAATAATAATGAATCAAAAAAAATAATGCAGCTCACTTGTAAATGTCACTATAATAAGCTATTTTTAGAGCGCGTGACTCATAAGGTCCTTGCGGGCGACTCGGGCACCACGTTGGTGACTCCTGGTATAGGTCTTTAGTAAATTATTTTTAACATTTTTAACCAAATTAATGGAGACTTGTGACATCTCAGCTACAGCTTTCCTTGGGCAAAATAACATTTATGAAGTTTTTCAGTCTGAAAACACCTCTCCTTTGAGTTATTAAAGACCTTCTGCTTTCCACTGTTGATGTAGGGTTTTTCATAGTCGTATTAGATCTTACATTCTTCTGACTAGTCTTCTGTCCCAGTAATTGATATCACAGGTTTTGCCTTTACCTGGTTACAGTCATATCTGACCTTGGACAGCAGTTTTTTCCACGTGGCTTTCAGAAGTCGTCAGGGATTAGTCTTTGGACGCTTTCTAATTACATGCATCTTGCCCATTGGTGAAATCATTTGGAAACATGGTTTGGACTTTCACTGCTATGCAGATGATATTCAGTACAGCTTCCCCCACAGTTCCAAATACATTTCTATCCTCCTGCATCACAGACCTTAAGAACTAGCTCCACATGAACTATCAGTCTGAACGTGGGTAAGATTTCTAGCCGGTTAGCTCCAAATCCAAATGCATCAACATGTAATATTGATGGTATGTTAATTCAGTCTGCCTAAATAATCATAAATCTTGGCTCCTGTCTTACCTTTTTCCACCTTCAGGCTTCAGGATTTTATTTTCTCTAATCTTGATTGAATACTGGAATTCTTTTTTGTTTGGTATTTCTTCCACACTGTTAATTTACCTCCCGTACATACTAAATTCAGCAGCAAGGGCTCTCACATTTACAAAACAATCTGCACACATCTCCCTATCCACATCTTCCTTCAAAGTTCTGCATGATCTCGCCCCTTCCTACTTTAATGAACGTATCCAGCCATACATTTCCTCCCGTACACTTCAATGTTCAGGTACTGGACTTAAAGCAGTACCTTAATGTTAACTAAAATGGATGGCAGATCATTTAGTGTTGCTGCAACAATTCTCTGCCTTCTTTTTCCGTAAGTGTTCTAATCTTTCCCTATTTAATAAAACATTTATTTTATCCTTTCATTATGCATAGGGCTATTAAATATTATAAATCTAAATTGTAAAGTGTGTTGGTGAAAGTCGCTATATAACTTGAAATTATTAGTCTAATATTAATAAACATTGCCCTCTGACAAAGCTTATACTGGAAAAATGGAAAGGCCTTTCCTAAACTGTCATAACAGTTGGATAATTTTAAATATTTTGTGTAATAAATGGTAAAACCTTTTAGCTATGGGTCTGGCTAGAATCGTAATACTTAATAACCAAGAAGGTTCTCACAACATATAGATCGGGGTCACCAACGTGGTGCCCGCAGCCACCAGGTCGCCCGAAAGGACCTTATGAGTCGCCCGCAGGCCTGTTCTAAAATAGATGCATATTTTGCATATTAATATTTATTTGTTTACGATCTTGTTAAATTATTGTTGAAAATTACTGTGAGAAATCATTTACATGATCAGCATGTTCATCAATCGATTAATCGTTGGTCGACCAAAAAAATTACTAGTCGGACAAATTCCATTGGTCGAGTGGTCGCAGGAAAGAAAAACGCTGCATCTCGTCAAAGGACTTCTGGGACTTTTAATTTGAACGGCATCACAAAGGAAGACGTGACACTCCATACCAGTAAGTG
>JAOUQU010404470.1:0-12006 GCA_028566735.1 Ammoglanis amapaensis
ATCAATAATTATAATAAGTAACATTTCACAATCCCAAAGACGCTTATATATTAATATTAATTATATAATGAAAGCCCTTTATTTCTAAGGTAGGTACAAACCATGCAAAACTGTGTTGGGTATTTTCTTACTGTATTTGTAAATAAGTTAATTATACCACCAGTGTGTGTTTGTGTATATATATATATATACTTTAAACAGCAGGGGGCATCGGTGCTATATTTACCTCGTTTAAAAATACAATAAGAAAATACTCAACACAGTTTTGCATAGTTTGTACCTACCTTAGAAATATCATTATTCACACAAATAACTTACATTATATATTATATTTTGTTATTTTTAAACAGACGGCTCAGTGACTCAGTGGTTGGTGCATTGAGACCTGGCAGCATGAAGTCTCGGGTTCGATTTCCTTGTAAGGCCTTTGTGTGTAAAGTTTACATGATCTCCTAGTTTCTGCTTGGGTTTTTCTGGATACTCCGATTTTTTTACATGTAAGATACTGAAAATATAATGTGTGTGTGTGTGTGTGTAAACTGGCATCCTGTTCAGGTGTTTAGTGTCCATCAGGTACGTCTAAGTCTGCGGACAGATCTCCTCTCATACTAGCCATGGTATTATTATAATTCGAGCTGCACTACACCGTCTCCGAGTGTTTCCTTTAATGTGCCCGGTGCTCTCCAGACAATTTTAAAGAAATTCCAGTGCTACCGGATTCACGTTATTGCAGGAGCCGACGAGTCATATTAAACAATACATTCACCACGCGGCTTTAAAGCACCGTGAGAGATGATCGTTCTGCGAGCTGCATATAGACCAGAATGAGTACACGACCTTTCCAGCATAATCTGATATTAAAAAGCTTTGTCATGGCATATTTTTGGTCTTAAGGAGAAGGAGAAGCCGTGTACTGAACAGCATGCATGCAAAACAGACTCCAATAAATATGCAATTAATACAGATAGTCCTTTTTTTACTTCGTCGTCGTGGTTACTGCTAGTAACTAATATCTTCCATGGCTTGATCTCGACTGGGAAAGGTTTTCTGATAAAGTGTCTTGCATCGTATGGGTCTTATAATCTTGTCGCGGTCTTTGTAAGTTACTAGCTTAGGGTCAGTCATGGCCGGGAGGTAGGGCTGCCCACTGCACCGGGTATGCTTGCTCACTACTGCCCCCTAGTGAGTGTTAATGCATATGTTTTAATGCACGGATTAGGTTATATGTGGATGATTCATTCCACTGTGTGTAAAAAAAAACAGTAATGAGAAAGTATTCTAAATCTAATAATAATAATTATTATTATTATTAAACTTAGACTGTCTAACAGAACAGTAGAACCTGATACCGCTAGATTCCGTCAGTAGATCCTCGTCCTACGACACAATCTGTTCGTTTGTATTCCCTCACGCTGGAACTAATGATTCCCAAATATTTTATTCATAATATTTCTTTACTCCCGAGTGGTACGACGTGCCCATATGTGACCTCATTAGACCAGCAAGTCTGAAGAACATGCGAAAGCAGAAGAAAAAAAAAACAGATTCATCATCCCTCGTGGTTTCATAACCTTCCAGATTTGAATAAATCACACACGACGGTCTTTCTGAAACGCAAATTATTTATGCGAATTTTGACCAGAAATGGGGGTAAAAATTCACTATTAATTATGATGAAAATGCCAGTTTGACAGCGTTCCAGTTCCTCTAAGTAGAGAGGTCGGTGGAAGGCATCAAAGTCTGTCGATGGCACCGTGGAGTATTCAGAGTCAAATTATTATGAATGCTTCTGACTTTTAGTGGAAAGGATGTAAAAAAAAGGTACTGGACATGCGATCAGGAAGTCACTGGTTCAAGCCAAAACACAGCCAGTTTGCCACTTTTGGGCCCTTGGGAATGTTTTTTAACCCTCAGTTACTCTGACTGTATACAATCACGTGACTGAAGTCTCATGTGAGGCACCAGGCACCTCAATGGTCGTGATTCCTGGTCATAAAAATCATAAAATCAATAAAAGTATTTCATAACAGGACTTGTAGGCTTTTGAAATGACCGAGTCTTTATTGTGCTGTTAGCGTTGTCGCCAGATTGTGCACTTTTTTCATATGTTTATATAATTTGAGCTAAAAACAATTGTAACCTGACAACGTGACCTGCACTAACAAGTGTGTCATATGGCTGCTCAACAAACTACACGACGGATGCTTTCACACGGCGATTATCGCACGTTCATCAGTCTCTGATCCGGACGTCATGGCGATCAGATTAATTACGGTCTTAATTAAGTAAGAATGCAAACAGAGTCGAATGATCCTCTCAGGATTGGTGCAGATCAGGCAGCATCTTATTATCCAAGTCAATCAAAAATGCTGTGGAATCAGAAAGCACGGTGCTAGCACATCAGCGAAGAGATTAGTGTTTCCACCAAGAATGTTACTCTATAAACTAGAATTAGAATTAAAATAAAATCTAAACACTAACATCGGTATGACTAATTTTTATAAAAATGAAATACTGATCATCTAAAGTCTTTTCTTATTTTGTTTTCCACTGCTGTATATTAATAGTTTGTTTTACAGTGAATTAACTGATCTCAAACTTGTTTAGATGATTAAATGAATCATTATATAATGAATAAAGACTCTCTTGCCCCCTCTTGTGGTCGGTAAAAGAAAAACCGCACTTTTCATTACAGTTTGCACTGAGCACTGTTGCTTTACAGTAAACATAAGGGACACTACTTAGGAACACTTACCTAGTAGAAATCGAGAGTCACGCCTCCATTTGGTGGTAAACATTACAACACTTAGAAAGGACAAAACTGCTTCTCTTCTTTTCTTCTGCGTTAGTTCAGATCTGATTTATTGACAGTAGTTTGGATCGTTCGGACGTTCCTTCAAATGTTCTTTCATAATTTAACGTACAGTGATGACCCGATGACTACATGAATACATTATAACGCATCAATATGAGCATCAGTGTGTTTTATTTACATGTTGAGGCAGGAGAGTCTGGCGGTCCTAAACTGAGTTAATCAGCTTTGAGACAATATGCCTTTGACTCTAGCGCCCTCTGCAGTTAGGAAAACAAAGTCATGCATTTCTAAACAAGTTTACATAAGCGACACACATCGTGTGTTATTCTAGTAACACCCCAAGGAGAACCCACTGTGACTAGATCCCAAACTGGTCATAGAACCCCTGAACACAGAAACAGACATAAACACACATAAAATACACACAAACATGGCAAAACAAAAACGATATTTGCAGCACGACATGTTCTAACTGTATCTGTGTAGTCCGGTTTAGTCCATGATTTAATCCTACCATCCATAAAACATGCATGTTAGATCAATTGGAGATCTGAAATTGCCCATGACTGTATTTGATATGAACTTGTGTACGTAATGAATGTAACCAAATAGTGTTAAAATCCTAAGAAACAAACAAACGAAAGTTCGTGATACTGTTCTCTTGTACTTTAATGAATTCATCTCGGCTGCAAAGAATTGTGGGCCGAACCTGAACTCGTGGGAGTGAAGAACCTCGGTGTAGTTCATCACCCTACACTTGTGTGTGGAGACCTGGAGCGACGTCAGGCTGGATGCTGAGCCGTGGAAACACCACTGCAGGATGTAGAAACCAGACCAACGGGTCACGTGTGACCCCTACAGAAAGAAAGACAACAAAAATAAGAAAAACAAACTTTTATTGGTCAAAATTAATTATTTAAAGACTCTCAGGTGCTTCATAAACTTGATTCTAGTTTCTTAGCGATATGTTTTTTACATAGTAGGTTGCCAGGTCTTTCTCTAACCCATAATCACTACAGGACAATGTTTGCATCTACAACTGATCTAGTGGCATATTTTTTGAACTATGATAAAGGATCGCTTCACACTCCACACAGATCGCTTTACCAGGGAATCAAACCCGAGACTTCACCATTGTTTTTGAAGGCTATAGCGCTCCCCCTTGTGGTCTGGGTTAGAAGAAGGGTTGACGTTGATTTGACGCAGAAGTATAAACTGGCTTTAAATAGAAGTAGAGAGTCGATGTCTGACCTGTATGCTTTCCCCCTCTCGGCAAGTCAGAGGAGTTTCCACCTTGATGTAGTCCCGCCCCAGAACCCAGGTCTTCTCCATCACCTGCACGTTGTGACCCGCCGGACCGGCCGGGCTGTGATGACCCGACACTTCCTTCCTCGACAACTTGGCCTTTTTACAGTGGAAGATGTTGAAGTCAACGTCACCTTTACAAACGTCAAAGTCCCACGTGATGACAGTGGATGGTTCAGTAATTACAATCAGCGTCTGAAAAAGAAAAATACATAAATAAATTGGCTATATATATATATATATATAAAGTATTTAAGTGACTGGTTGTGTATCAGCCTACTCTTGACCACGTGATCTATAGATCGTGTTTTATGTAAAATAAATCATGCACTGATCCTTGCGCGCCACCAGATGGCAGCATTTCTTCTTTTTATTCTCGTACCTCATGTGGCGATCCTTTAACCACGCAGGCGGTTCGGTAGATGCTTTCGGTCCAGAGTTTAAGTTCCTCTGTGTCCAGCTCCTCCGCTGTACGGTACAGAGATTTGGGGATCAGGCCTCCCTCCGGAATGTCGCACTGCACACGGATCAGAACAACACGGATAAGATCTCAGTCACCTCTACAAACGTAAGGACGATTAGACTGAGGCAGAGCATCTCCAAAAGCTCTGGGTCCAAAGAAAGAACAGTGGTGATGGGTAAATTATCGACAGGAAATGGTCTCGCTACCTTGATGTCTATGTAGACAGGTGTCTGTTAAGTCATCGTCTCGACACTTTTGGTTGCATCACGGACAACGACTGGATCATCGTTCCAGCTACATAAAACTATTATTCACGTTTAACCGATGCACAGACGACCCTACATCTACCACATCTACCTCAAAGCCATTTACTATAGAACCATGTTTGAAAGTGGTTCCCTATTGTCAGAAATGTCGTTGAACTATTAACGGCCAGATTTTCTAAGTTTATTTACATTTGTAACCTCACCGTGCGGCGTCCGCCGAGGAAATCCGGAACGAGGTCTTCATCCATGTAATCCAGCAACCCTCCTGCACCCAGGTAGTCGTCGTCAGCGTAGATGAGGAATTTCTTACGCGTGTTGTCGTCGATGAAAGGGCTGATCTAGGTACGGCGAAAGAAAGTCGATCCCGCGGAAGGTCGATAAACAGGTACAGGACAAACCTGACATTTAATTTCCTCGAGCGAGGGAGAGGCACAGACCACCTTGCAAACAGAAAGTAACCTGTGACATTTAAGAGGTTTAATGTGTGATGACATTTAGTACCGGGCAGTAAAACACAAATCATTGAGAGCTGTTTGTACTCACGCAAATCAGGCAAATCCAAATATTTACTGGGTAGATACAGAACGTTATTTATTTTAATATTTATTTATCCCCCCCATAAGAAATACAAACCCTGTTAAGTTAGTAACAATTAATTAGCGTTCAATTTTACGTCTTAAAAAGGTTACACATCGTGAAATGAGTGTACAGTGTATCATTACATCCCTACTACTAAAAATAGGAAAAATTTACCAAAGCCCAGAGAACAGGGAAAATTCTTGGCGCCCTGAGGATAAGCAGGCGCCCCAGTGTTTCTGGGTAGTTCGTCTCCACTACCTCGATGATCCTCAGTAACGCTTTGATCCCCGGCCTCCACAGATGCCTCATGCTCAAACCCTCCAGATCCACCAGACACGTCCAGCCACTGGGAATTATTTATAATAACAGACAGACATCGGTGCGACGTGTGAATCGTATTGCTATTGCATCGTGGGTAGAGTGTATTGTTACATTGCTACCACTTTAAGCAGAAGTCTGAATCGTACCTGGTTGGCCGACCAAACGTTTTCGTGTTCTCCTCGCAATATTTAAGACCTTCTTCGTTGATTGAGAGAACCTGAATGAAAGACCGTCGTTATTTAAAGCGCTGCAGCTGTTTCGAAACCGCTGGATGTGGATCTTACATGTCTGAGCAGAGCCTCCTCTCCGGTCGCACGGACCAGACCTTTAGTGTCCATTTGTCCCAGTCTTAAAATATAGACAGGAAGACCATCTAGAAAAAATACACAGACAGAGAGATAAAGAGAGAGTAACGGAAGGTACTGCGATACTCGTCTGTAGCATCAGCCGGAGCCAGAACCATGCTAGTAGGCACTGATACACAAATCTATAGAGATGACGGAGGAAAAGCAGGATGGAGAAAAAGAAGGAATGATGGGGGAGGGGGGGAGATAGAAGGAGAAAGATGAAAGAAAGGAGGGTGAAGTAAAAGAGAGGGAAAGGGGAAAAAGGAGGAAAGGGAGGAAACAGGGAAAAAGGGAGGAAGGGATGACAGACGAAAGAAGGGAAGGATGGAAGATGGAAAGAGGAAGGAAGAAAAGATGGGAGAGAGGGAGGAAAAGTGGAGAGATGGGGAAGGGAAAAAGAGAGGGACGATCGACGGAGGCAAGGAGGAAGGGGAGAAGGGAGAAAGAGAGAAAAGGAAAAGAGGGTAAAGGGAAGACGAAAGAAAGGAGGAAGGAAGGACAGAAGGAGTAGGAACGGAGGGAGGGAAAGAGGAAGGAGGGAAGGACAGAGGGAGTAAGAATGGAAGGAGGAAGGAGGGAAGGACAGAGAGAAAAGGAGAATGAAGGGAGGAAGGAAGGACAGAGGGAAGAAGGGAGGAAGGGATGACAGACGAAGGAAGGGAAGGATGGAAGATGAAAAGAGGAAGGAAGAAAAGATGGGAGGGAGGGAGGAAAAGTGGAGAGATGGGGGAGGGAAAAAGAGAGGGAGGAACGACGGAGGCAAGGAGGAAGGGGAGGAGGGAGTAAGAACAGAGGGAGTAAGAACGGAGGAAGGGAAGGAGGAAGGAAGAGAGAAAAGGAGAATGGAGGGAGGAAAGGAGGAGGAAGGAAGGACAGCGGGAGTAAGAACAGAGGGAAAGGAGGAGGATGAAGAGAGAAAGGGAGGAAGAAGAGAGAAAAGGAGAATGGAGGGAGTGAGAAAGAAAACACCACTACAGTGTTATATAAGACATGATAACACCTTTATCGTGATGATGCCAGCCTCCACTGTAATAATCCCGCAGTAGCTGTGGGCACTGCCAGGAGTCCAACAGGACGTCGACCTGGTGCTGCTTCCTCCAGGTGAGCGTGTGAAACAGCGCAGGATCCGCTGGCACACCGGCGCCGAGATTCCGAACTCCCAGTCTGAATCTCGGCCCCGCTAACAGTCAGGCATCCGGAAGTGGCATCCGGGGCTGCTGGGTGGGGTTAATAACAATATGTAACTATGGTTACCCAGAGCAGCTGTACGATGTGGCGCACCAAACACTAGCACACCGGAGCTAATAACTAAAATTACAGACAGGCTGATCCTCATATGAAACCTTTCATGAAAGTGTAACGAAGCAGCTGGATACTGCACTCGTGTGTGTGTGTGTGTGTGTGGGTGTGTGGGTGTGGGTGTGGGTGTGTGTGTTGGAGGGGGTTGAATTTCTTAATCACAACTCTCTTCAGTCAGGGATGAATGTTCACACTAACACTAGAAATATGTAGAAATAAGTAAAAATGTAACGATTTACAAAAAATCGATTCACTTGGATGATTCTTTTGAATCTTTAAATAGCCAGGAGCGAACAAAACAAATCGAGAGTCAAGCGATCTTGAACTAGTTGGTCACTTTCTCAGAAATAAAACATCATTAACTGATAAATACAGATAAATGACAAACAATTTTATTTGCATTATTTTTGTGTAATGAGAACTTGCAACATGAATCTTTATTTAGTAAACAAAAAATCATTCGTCTTTAATTTCCGTGCTGCTGTTTGTTTGTTTTTTAACGTAATAAAACCGTAGTATCGTTAATCGAATCGCATCAAGCATCGGGTGTATCGTTACACCCCTGATAACAAGCCAAGCGCTGTAGTGTGTGAGTCTGTCCTCCTCTCACCTTCTCGCCCTTGTGCGTTTCCTGTAGCCACCACCGTAAACCAATCAAGCGGCTCTCCTGCAGAGGACTCAACTCTCCTAAACAGTTCCTGATATAATCTGCATCTAATTTATCTGCAAGAATAAAAAAAAACATTTTAGAAATTAAGAACCTAATCTGTGATTAATCACGCCATCCAATATTTTAAAAAAAAAACTTTGGCTTAAAGGATATAAAGTTCCGTTCCTAATTTTTGACAGACAACCTAGTAACAAAGACATATAAATACTCATCATGCATTAATATGTCCTCAAAACACTTAAAATGGATCTTAATCGAATTAAAAAATAAAACTGTACAGATAAAAGTGAACATATAGAGTAAATAGTGCAGCAGTGTGTATAAAGTGCTGTACATGTAGTAAGATACAATATTTTTATTTACCTCTACTGCCCTCGTGTGGCCACTATAGGGTATTGTATGCTTAAGTGACGGTACAATTTCTCTCTTTCTCAGGCAAATATACTGTATAATCACTAAATTAGTTAAATTAGATAACATTAATAACTAAATAACTAAAATAGTAATTTTATAAATTAAACGGATGAATTTAATAACCAGATTCACACAGAATACGCACATTTTTAAAGCTACAATTTTTAGAAACGTGAATTTTTTACTTTTTTCCCACTAAAATGTCTTGGTATGAATGCCCAGCTTGGTCGTCATGCCGACTTGGAAGCACCAAAGCAGTCAACTGTTCGTTTTACCTTCTGCAGCCCTACACATGCTGTCCGTGGAGTGATTACAGTTTCTGCCCTGGTCATCTCTGCTTCTGCTGGACGTGGGAACCGCATCTGAGCTGAGTGTTAGCTGGGGGGATACAGGGCTACGAGGAGGAGTCCAGCGAGGGATGTGTGTTATTCCCTCTGCCTCCAACTCCTTCAGGTAATACTCGATTATCTCCTTTCCCTGTGTGAACGACAGAGAGTTCAAAGTTCAAAGCCAGTAAAGAGAGCAATTATATGACCAGCGTGAACACGCGAAGCACGTCAAAGCGTTAGTGACCCACAGTAACACAGGACCGTGTTTCTGTGACATCGTGACGCTGCGTTACTCGACTGTAGCGTGAGCTTCCACCATCCTACGCACTCGTTTTAACGGGTTTAAAAGCTAGTTTACAGTTGGAATACAGAAGGGACCAGATGAGTAAGATAAAGAGACGTGAACTGGGAATTTTAAGCAGATTATGTTGATTTAAACGGGTAATAGTGGCGCGAACAGATTGTTGTCACAGATGAATGGTGATCGTGTAACGAATAGACAGATCATTTTATTTTAATTTATATTAATTAGACACAGCAAAGACAAACATATTAAATTTAATTCTTCAGGATGTATATAAAAGTCATAATTTAACTGTGGTTAGTATGAACACTTTACTAGGCAGCATTTTAAAGCATCTAAGAATTTGTAAACGTCGAGCCCTCACTGGGTTTTTATAACGGTACACACGCTGCATGCCTTTATTACCCTGGCTTTGTGCACGGTGACAAAAAGTCAATCATAGAGTTAAATATTTCCAGGCACCTTTTGAATACTGGAAGCGTACTGCCTCATAGCAATCTTCTCAGCGGTGCTCTCAAAGCCGAAGAAAGATTTCATATCCATCCTGGCTGACTGTTCGAAACATGTCCAGTCCTCGTTCTCTAGATGTACCTGTGACAAGCATACGCACTTCATTAAGACCACAAATGTACAATGTTAGAGCGTTTACATGATTGATTTATCTTGCTCAAGGGTCTCAGTGGGTCCCCAGAATTACTGGCGATTCGATTAGACATTAGTTACGTAATTATTACATATGAATGACATGTTATGACATCTCTGACGCTATAAAGGAAGGAGCTGTAAAGACCTCGGCTACCCAGGTCGGGCCAGAAAGTGTGCATTAATATAAAAAAGGTAAATAAGCAAGAATTAATAAGACTATGCACATTGTGTAGGAGTGTGTGCTGAGGTGAATACACACCGTCTCTGAATGTGGGTTCCTCGGCAGAGGCAGGGTGGTTTGGGGGTGGAATGGGGTGTTGTGGGGGGGCTTAAGATGCATAAAACAGGTTCTCGGTTGGGATTAGAGATGCAGCGCTTTGTCTTTATAAGAGTCGCAGTTAACTGAAGGTGTGTATCCAGATCTCGTACGTGTTTGTGTGTGTGAGTGTATATAGATGTGTAGCTTCACTCTGGGTCAAAATCATACACCAGTGACCCCTGAAACCAACAGAATTAATCAAGAAATCATATTTCGAACGGTTGTCGGTACATGTTGATCACAAACGTAGGATGTTACCCACCCCGGGTCTGTCTGTCTGATCTCATCAGTGCTTATTTGCTTCCTGTAAATGAGCGAGTAAGAAAATCATTCGTTTCTGACCGTGTAGCTGCAGTGCTCTCGAACCAACACCCTGCTGGAGAAGGACTCGTTGTAGGCCTCGATATGCAGTGATCTCTGCCTCCGGTCCAGTGTGTTCTTCTGAATAAAATATAAATACTCCACCCCTGCTATCTGTACACAAAGCACAGTTCTGCAGTCGGTGTATCAGGATCATAATCAACTCATAACTACCGGTACATAACTATGACATCATATGCGATGTCGTGTATATTAATAGTTTGTGTGATATTTGTTGTACAGATGCTGCTACTTTGTGTGTTTTCGGACGATACACGTGTGTGCTTATGGGACGTGACAATAAAATGATTCGATTTGACACACACACACACACACACACACACACACACACACACACACACACACACACTTTTGATGATGGTGATATGGACGGATTTACCCTCTTCAGCAGTCGAGGGGCGTCCACGTCGATAGTACACCTGCGCTCGACAACAAGAGAGGCTCCGCCCTCACTGTGACTCTCACTGATGATGTCACTATGCACAAAAATGGGGATGAGCGGGCAGGTTGGAAATCTCCTTTCATAGGCCTGGGGGGGGTTAGGGTTAGGGTTAGGGTTAGGGTTAGGGTTAGGGTTAGGGTTAGGGGTAGGGTTAGGGGGGGGGATGCACACATTACATCGAGACACATGATGTTCCAACAAACCTCAAACTTGTCATGAAACGTACAATTACTCCGTATTAAAAAAAAATATTACATTTTTATTGTCTTAACTTGCACATTCCAGTACTTGTACTTGTTACATTCCAGCACTGATTGACATTTTTTAAAGGAGAATGTATTAAACTAAGATTAAAGTTTGAATTGAAAGTGTTTGTGAAGCATTTGGGGGGTTCATAGGCATTTATGGATCCAGGATCTGTGGCTTATTACCGTTTCCTGAGATTTGCTCTATCAATCGATCAAAAAGATCGATTTCTTGTTATTAAAAAGTTTGAGGTTAAAGGGGGGGGGGGGGGGGGGGGGGTGAGTGGTAGGGGGTGTTTTGGCTCGTGATTCTAATCTGTGTCCATTATTTTAACCAGAATTCTAAGCAGTTTTTAAAAGATGGGCTGAATAATCACTTCCAAATAAAGTACAATTCTTTTTTTAATTAGAAGTGTCGTCTGGTATCTTGTATTAAAGAGGAATTCACTGTGAACTAAATGCACAAGCTTCCGAAGGTAAAAATACATTCAACACTTCATTTAACCAGTAACGCACCGCCTGCTGACTTTACAGGTTATATAAAAAGGAAGGCACGGTGGGTAAATATTGACTCCGAGGCAGTCGTATCTATGTTTCCATCTGTCTGCTGTTATAAAGTTATGAGTCATAAATAACACATAATTCTTCATAACTTGGTCTTTCTAGTGATGAAAGAAGCCGGAATTTGAACCAGCAACCCTCAGCTTGCAGAATAATTCACTGATGGATTGGTGCCCTGCTCAAGAGCCCAACGTGGTGGTGGTGGTGCTTGAACCTGCAAACCTTTTGATCACTGGTTTAGTACCCTGCCCTCCGGACAGTCCACATTTCAACGATTCAGCTTCCATTAGAATCCTGTTGG
>JAOUQU010404481.1:0-12005 GCA_028566735.1 Ammoglanis amapaensis
CTTCCTACTTTTTTTACTTCTTAAATTGTAGTTTAAATTAATGTTTACAATTGTTGTTTTCAATTATTATAATCTATTTTTAACTTGTTAAATGTAATTTCGAGTGTTCGGATGGAGTGGTTATAAAGCATTTCACTGCTGATTGTACTGTGTATGACTATGTATGTAACAAATAAACTTTGATTGGATTTGAATGGCAGAAACTTTCATTGGATCAGGTTGGAAGCCTTCACTGCTGTTGATGTTGCACACAAATTTCAGTTCAGTGTGCACGTTGGCGCCCTTAATTCACCTATTGATCTAAATGAAATATTATTAGCTATTTCTAAATTGCGGTCTGGGACGGCCCCCGGCCCAGATGAATTCCCCATTGATTTTTCAGAGATTTCGCTTAAAACTTGCCCCCCTTCTTTTCCCCTTCTGAGGCATTTGCCCTTATGGCACTCCCACCCACTCTTTCCATGGCATCCATCTCTCTCTTTTTAAAAAAAGATAAGGACCCATCATTTTGTTCTTCTTATAGACCACTATCCCCTACTCATTGTTGATTACAAAATTCTGGCCAGGTTATTGCCTTCCCGACTGGAGTCTGTCCTCCCTCATATTATCTCATCGGATCAAAATGGATTTATGAAAGGGTGCTATCTATTTTCTAATGTTCGAACATTACTTCATGTGATAATAATGGATGGCTCCACAGATCACCCAGGTTATTTTATTGGATGCTGAAAAGGCTTTCGATATGGTTGAGTGTCCATATCAGTTTGAAGTTTTGCACAGATTTGGTTTTGGTTCTACATTTATTTAGTGAATAAAATTATTATATAGCGCTCTCCAAACTTCTGTTTGCACTAATAACATTCAATCTTCATATTTTCTTCTATTCAGGGGAACTAGACAAGGTTGCCCATTATCTCTGCTGCTCTTTGCTTTGGCCATTGTGCCCCTCATGTTGGCATTGAAAAAGCATTCGGAGTTTAAAGGCATCACTCATATGGGTATAACTATGAAGGTTTCCCTTTATGTGGACAATTAGCTCTTATTTGTTGCTGACCCGTCCAACTCTTTCTTTCATAATGAACACTCTTTCAAACTTTGGGTCTTTGTCTGGTTATTGGATCAACATTCAGAAGAGCATTTATTACCCTGTAAACTCATTAGCTAAATCCATAACTGGAGCTCGGATTCCTTTCCAGGTCGCGGATGATGGGTTCAGATTTTTTTCAGCGTTTTTATTGCTGATTCACTAGAGGTTAAATCAAAATCAGATTTGTCAAAACGGAAATCTCTTCAATTGTCCATAAATGCCAAGATTAACATTATAAAATGGATGTTCTACCTAAATTCTTATTCCTGTTCCAAACTCTTCCTGTTGTTTTGCCTAAGAATTATTTTCTAGTATTAGATAAATTGATTATGGACTTCATTTGGGACGGCAAATTGCCCTGGATTATATTATTCTTGTTGCAAAGGTTTAGATATATTCAAGTCAAGTCAACTTTATTTCTATAGCGCTTTTTTCCAATAGATATTGTCTCAAAGCAACTTTACAAAATGACAGAAACCCCTGTCGAGCAAGCCGATGGCAACTGTGGCAAGGAAAAACTCCCTAAAAATTACAGGAAGAAACCTTGAGAGGAACCAGACTCAACAGGGCCCATCCTTCTTGGGAAAATTTAGCACGCACCCACAGAAGCCACCGTTACACATGGTAACACCTGGAAGTAATGTATTTCAGTAACATTTTAGTAGACGTGATTTTCACTAAGTTCGATGATTCCGAAGCTCAAAATTAACGCAATTAATGTTATAAATAAGGTTTTCGAATCAACGGTAAGAGTTTCCCTCGTTTTACCCGCAGTACAATACACCTCAGTGTTAGTACAGATGAACAGTGAGTGATCGATGGTCCGAGGGCTGACTGGACAGCTGAGTGTGACCCCCTAACATCCCCCACACTCTCCAACAACACACACTCCCACATCCCAACACACCTTCAGCTGTTCACAAAGCTAACTTCAGAATAGTGAAAACTAAGCAGGAGAGATCCGACCGACTAGCTGAGGATAATTGTTTGGAAAATCTCCAGTTATTGTTCACAGATTGTTTTAACTAAACATTTTATCCATCTGTGTCATTAGTTACGTGCCAAACCAGCAGGCGACGGTATATAACATTAATATAACCATAAAGCGTGTTAAGCCCTGTCGCCACACAGCAAGAAGTCCGGGGTTTGAATCCTGGTTCGGTCTTGGGCTTTCAATGTGGAGTTTGCATGTTCTCTCCCGTCTCCGTGTGGGGTTTACTCCGTGTACTCCGGTTCCCTCAGGCAGTCCAAAAACATGCAGGTGCGGTAAATTCGAAGAGACCAAATCGTCCACGAGTGTGTTGGATGTCACTCGTTACTTCCAACGCTCGATAAATAAATAAACAAATAACCATAAAGCCAGGTAAACACAGACGTTCCAAAACCCCCAGAAACCCGGTGAATTACTCCGCTGTGCCTATACCACCACGGCGCTCAACCCTAAAGGCCAAACGACCTCTTTGAGTTGATGTTCATTTTTGTTGTTGTTTGTTTTACCAAGAAATTGTGGTTAAAAACACCAAAATCGAGAGAGTCTGACCCGGTTTTCACACAGTAGTGGCAAAATCCACACACACACACGCACGCACGCACACACAGACACACACACACACACACACACACACACACACACACACACACACTATCTTATACTAGGGGCTGGAGCTGCGCGCGTGCACGTTCAGTCGCGCGCTGACCGAGAGCGCGTTCACATCCACTGAGGTGATTCTCTCAGAGCGGGATAAAACCGACGACCAACAACAACGATGCCAAAGATTTTGTTTTTACTCCTGTCGCTTTATTTTTGCTGTTCGGTTCATGGAGGTGAGTAAAATCTGCGTCGTTTATCGAGCTTTTATAGTTTGTTTGGGGGGGTTTTCGGTTCGTGTCGTCGCGTTCCGACTTTCCAGGTCGTCGATCGACTTTTTTTGTACCGAGATGCCGTTCAGACTCCTGAGGTAAAAGTTCGGCTCCAGCATCCCGACATTATTGTGAAAGAAGCGACCAAAAAAAGACACTTTTCCTTTCGTTAATATACATTTCAGTACACGGCGGTGCATTTAAATGTCTTTTCTGAGGTAAATAAGAAAATTGTGTGGTAAAAAAATTGTGTGTTTACACACGTTACTGTTCCTATTTACACCAGCGAAGACATTTCATACTAGCAATGAACGAACTGTAAAACTTAACTAGTAACCAATCAATGATCAACCATTTATAGTTCTTATTGCACACAAGTTTTGTGTTTTGACCGAAATTTGGAACATTCTAGAAACCACAAATCACAGGTGCATGAAACAAAGTGAATGGCACCAAGTTCCAGTATTAAAGTCTAAATAATTAAGGTGAATAAGGTTCAATTGTTTTCGTGCATAAACAAAATAATAATATACAATGCGGTTTTGATAACCGCATATTTTACAATTCGAATTTAGAATAATTCTTTCACAACTTTTGTACCCAATCCGCTGATTAGTGAACACACACACTAGGGGGCAGCAGTGAGCATGCATAGGCCGGAGCGCTGGACAGCCCTAGTCTAGCCACGGTGCCCAGGGAAGCAGTTAGGTGCTTCGGTGCCTCGCTCGAGGGCACTTCCATGTGTCGTGACCCACCGACTCCAAGGATCGAACCGCGCTAACCCCCAATCGCCACCAGCGAGGCGCGTCCCACTACAGCAAGAACGCTTGAGACGAAACAAAATACTACATTAATACTAATATGGCAGTATTACAATTCAGTCTCACTGAGATTCTACCTGGTAGAAGACTGTACATAGTAGAGACGTACTTTTCTTTTTTAGGGTGTTATGGAACCACAGATAGTCCCCAAATAGGTGCACCACACAGGACTTGTTAACTTCAGTGTTAATTCCCAAGCAAATTACAATTATGGTCCAAGTGTGTAAAATGTCCGTGAATTTAAAAAAAAAGCTTTAAATGTGTGCTCATGTACTTGAAAGTTGTTGTATAAATACAAAACTGTTATTAACTGTTATTACTTAAAATACCCGTAAACCTTATTATATACAAGTGTAACATCCATGGCAGCACAGATTGTCTCAAGGTGCACAAGGTTAATTCTCATGCAAATAACAGCTGGGTCCAGTAAAGAAGCCAGTAGCATCAGTTGAAATGCTTCCTAAAAGGGTCATGGTGAATATTTAAAGGACCTGTTATGGTTGTAACCACAAATCGTCCCCCAGACAGGTGCCTCACATGAGTTGAATTCTCATGCAAATGGAACCTGGGTCCAATACAGAAGGCAGTACCTTTGGGGAAGAGCTATGTAGCGAGGGCTGTTGTTTAAAATACTTCAGTTTTTGATTAGAACACTACAGGGTGATATTGAACATATTATCCACTCGATTTGTACCATTATGCTAATTGCTTTCTTGCTGTCTTGAATTAATGTGTGCAATTCATTTGGTGTGATTGTTTTACTGGTTAATTCGTTTAGGCCACTTTTAACTCCCGGGGCTCGTTCACTAACCCAGTTCCCTCGTTTTTTAAGTCTGTTCATTTTTACCTCCTGCTAAATCTTTTTTAGGTCTGTGTTATTCTTTTTGTTTACTTATTTACTCACTAAATTACACCTGACTTCCTTGCTTTGCCCAGCCGTGACGATACGTCTGTTCCCAAACATTACTCCCTCCATCGGCTGTTAATGAGCACCTGTTTCTCAATTCTGAATGTGGACCACGGCCGCCTGGCTGGGGATTATTATGAGCAATTGAGGGTTAAGGGGCCTTGCTCAGGGGCCCAACAGTGGCTTGCATCGCCGACCTTCTTATCGCTACTTCAATGGCTTAACCGCTTAGCCATCAAGCAGTATTATTTTGTTGCCCCATTGATTAATCTTGTCACCCTGTGCTGAGTGTCGGACGCCGACAGTGTCAGGTTAGGTCAGGAAGAGGTGGTTTCATAATTGAGTTGATGACCCATCATCTCTCTTTCCTGGTTTTCCTCCGATGAGTTCCTAAAGCGCAGCGCTTTACTAAAGCTGCCTTATCTGGACTCCTCACCTTTTCGAATTAAACTCGCCTTACCATGGTGGTAATTAAAGGATAAAGATGAGAGCATTATCATGAACAGCATCCTGCCGTTGTGCATTTAATTCCCAAACTCATACTAATGCAAATGCTCCGTTATCTGAACTTTGACAGTTTGAAGAGCAGGATTGTTTTGCCGTCTATATGTGAGAGCAATCATGGATGAAATTAGGTTATTAATAGGAATCCTATAAAAATGTCAAGTGATGATTAAGTGCTAAGAAGATGGTTTTCTTAGGTGGGATGTTTGGATAATTTTTTTTTAATCTGCAGTAAGTGTTTAACAGGATTGCTGCTTTGCTGAGTAACAATTTAATCATGTAAACACTTGATACAACACCAGATACCATTTGATTGTATTATTTGATTGCAGGGCACTATGGCTTCAATTATAGAAAAATATATGTTTGTAAATTTCCTTTTTGTTCACATTTAGTGTAGCTAATTAGTCTTCCATTGCTGGGGATTTAGAGTGGTCATGTTCGTAGCACTGTCGCCTCACAGCGACAAGGTCCTGGGTTCGAGTTTGCATCGTCTTTCTTTCAGAGAGCTTCTTTGTTGTCGATGTTTCAGTGGATTAGGGAACTTGGGACAGTTTTTCTGGACATAGATGGACATGGACCAAAACAAAGCACAGACACAGAATTTGCTGTTGATACCAGCCAACACAACGGATTTTGGGTTGGGTGGGATAATCTGGGAGTGGAGGGGGTACAACTGCGCGTCCCTTTGCTTTGTTGTATATTGTAAAATGTATTATTCCTTTAACAAGCGCATTTTCTTATATGTTAAATCTTATGTAAGCTCTGTATAATGAAACACATTTTCCAGTGAATTTTATTACCTTAATTATATATATAGAGAGAGAGCGAAAGAAAAACGAGCTCTTTAGTCTTTTAAGAACATTTCCAGCATCAAGCTATTTTTGCAACAGCCCTCAAACGAAGAGTTTTTGGTGCACATGTGGCATTACACACATAAAGTATACAAATAGCAGCCCTGTGTGGAAGAGTCTGCGATAAGCTACCTAGGAAGTCTCTTAACTCTGATTCATTGTTTACGTTCTACCTCGATGTTTCACGTTCGTGTTTAGAACAGACAGAACAGAGCAGGCCGTTCCAGATGTTTGTGATTTTCACGCTTCAAATATACATCGTCCGTCTTCCACGTAAACACCAAAAGACCAAACCGTCACTGATCCAGCAAGAAAATAAACCAGCAGAACGGCCCTTTGACTCGATGGTCATTTGCTCCGGTGTTGACTGACGGCTTGTCAGCTGTTCGTAATTACAACGAGATTGTGAGAAAAGCGCAGATGTGTAGATGTGGTTGTTTTGCAAATACGATTAGCACTTCTCTGCTGAGTAATGTGGGTTGCAAGCAATGATTCTCATGTGTCGACTGAGATGTAGCTAGTTGGGAATTGCGGTGGATGTGTGTTACGGTTGAGTGAACTGGTCATTGGTCACGTGTTGAATATTTATCTGACTCTGGACAACCTTTTGCTATAAAACTTGATGAAAGTTTTTTTTCCTATTTATTTGTTCATCTGCTGGATTTCAGAAGTGAATATTTACCATCACATGCGCTGTCTGGTTTTATTTTCAACACTGTTTGCCACCCACTTAGTCCGGTCATTTCCCACATAGCAGACTAAGTGGTTAATCATTGCCGTCTGCAGGCAGGTTATTTATTTATCTACCAGGCTATGAGCTGTATAGGCTTATCACCTCGGACTAGCACCTAAAGGCTAATTTACCCAGAAAGAGATAATCACCGCCATAATCACCTGATCTAATCCCAGTTGAGATGATTTGGACGTTGGAGTGAAGGTCATCTTTGTGTTCTAATTTTGTAGTTCATCACAAAGCTAATTGAGCCACATACATCTAGTAAGCATGACAACATTTGGTCACTTGTAACTGAGTGAAAAGAAGTGGTTTATTAGGACTGGAGGGATGAGCAAGCAATATACCCCCTTCCAACAGAATTGGTTCTCCGCCATCAGCAGAAGACATAATGGTCATGCTAAATCTGGAAAAAGTGCTTAAATAAAACGAATAAAAGACACGGCACGCTCCAGTACTGATGTTTTTTATTTAAACAGAAGCTTTCAAACTGTATGAGATTATTCACCCTGCAGCTGATTGTAATACCAGCTGTCAGATAATGACATGAATGCGCTGGTGTACAGGTGTTCCTAATAGACTGGCCATGAGTGTATATCATGCTTTGTATTTTCATTATTTATTAAGATATATTGTTTATGCAGTTCTTAAGTCTAGTGGATCCGTTCAGGCAGCTGTGCAGATTTTGTCTTTGTACCAGTGCAGATGTTGCAGCTGTGCCAGCTCGTCCACATCATACGCTACATGGCGGCTAAATTTGGTTAAAACTGCTCTGGGATCAGCATGAGATACTAAGCCCCGATAGCGGCCACGCCAGCGGGACACAAGCTCTTTTGTTTGCCCGGATCCGAGTCGTGTGCTTTTCCATTTGTGTGTGACCTTTTCATTTTGCTTTTATTATGTGTGACTGACTGACTTACAGTCTCACCCTCCACCCGAAATATTCAAGGACGATACGAATCGATATCTGCTGATAAACCGACAAATTTCTGTTTTCATATCGCTCCATATACGATTAGTATTCTCAAACAGGAAACAACTTCTAATCTCTAACATGCTTTATTATAGTTGTTGTATTAAGTATGGTAACCCACTATGGCTGAGACCTGGAGATCCAAAATGTAAATCTCAGTTGTGCCATCGTTCAGTCAGGCAACAACATGGACTGCTACTACAACAACAAGCAGTACCATTGCTGTAAAAAAAGACCACATTTTTACTTTGTTCTTAATAAATAATATATTTATATCAGGAGCGAATGTGAATTTAATCTTCTCCAAATTAACAGACCCGGCCAGCCATGCCGTTCTTTATCCGGTTGGCTGTTTGATCACATCCTGAGCCCGCGGCGTGCTGTGCTCACGTCTCTAAGCCTTGATGAAGCAAGACAGCGACTAGACACAAGGCCCAGTCTCCAGAGCCAAGTCAGGAGTCCCGGAGTGCTAAACCGAGTTCTTTCCTGATGCTCTGACTTTTCCTGGGTGTGGCTGTCTCAAGATTTAATAGGTTAGAAGAAATTTACTTTAATTAGGCATTTTTGGGTTCATTGTTCAGTGATAAACTTTAAAGTGTTAAATTTTGGACATGTGGCTGTCTTTGTGATTGATCTTACGATGCTTTGAACTAATAATACACTTAGAATTAAAAAATGACACCACATCAGGCTCATTCAGAATGTTTCTTTTATATTTGGTCATTATTCGGGAGCTTGTGGAGGGTGTTCACAAAGCCAAAAGATCTCGGGGTTTAGAGACAAGTTTCCCACATTTTTTTTTTCTGTTTTGTTCTTTAAGTCGTCGCCACTTTTTTTTGTGGTGTTTGCAGATCAGATTTGAGAAAGCTTACGCTAAAAACACATGCCAGCCTCGTTACTATTTGTCTGGATTAGAATAAAGGAAACTGTGTGTTTAATTCCGCCCCTTTTCATTTCTCATAATCGGCGAAAGAAAATGAAACAGCGTTTATGAATAAATTAGCGATGGTTATTGTGTTATATCGTATGAATCTGTAGGAAAAAGGGGACTGGATCTCCACGTTTGTGCAGTTTTATTGCTGTTTTAAGTGCAACAGTTTTATTTTTATTCTCCACCTGTGGTAATAACTGCGTAATAAAGAGAAAAAAAGCCTAATTCAGTGACAAACCATTTAATTAGCAGCTTATGTTCTGTGTAATGATTGAAGCCTTATCTTATTAGAATTCTCTACGGTTCTTCAACGTAAAACCAAATCGCCGTCTGTGGCAGACTACTGAACCCAGATCTGATACAAATATGGTCGTCATGTAAATCGTTTCATCTCATCACAATATACCACAAACAATCACCCACACACTGTTTCTGATCTGGGGTGTCTTTTGTTTTTAACACCTGAATTAAATCAGTGTATGTTTAACAAGCTTTAGGGACCTGAACAGAATCAAGAACTTCAACTAAAAAGCTCTTACCCCTTTTCATTCCTTAGTTTTTAATTTTTACAACATTTTTATTCAATTTATTTTTCTTTCATTCTGTATTGTTCTTTTTTTATTTTCTTTCTTATTATTTATTATTTTTCATTTTCTTTTCCATTCCATATATATGCAGACACCAGGCATTTCTTTTTGTTCTTTCTGGACATGAGGACGTGGGTGTTTTTGATTTCTGGTGAGCATGAGCATGAGACCCCTCAGGATATAAAAAAAAATACACACCTTTTTTTTCTCAACAGTGCCGTTCTCATTTCCAGTGTTCTCCTTTACATTTTCTTTACAAGTTCTCTTTCATGCCTGCGCCTCCCACCCCCATATTCCCCCTCACCATTTGGCACGAAGCTCGTTCTGACACTCTGGCGGGAACACGAGACTTTCAGGTTCAACATTGCTCTTGAAAATATTTGTTTTGTCATACGGAACTGAACAACGTTACGGATGGTTTAAGGGGACGGAGCTGTTATGGAAGGATTTTTAGCATTTTTAGTACTTTATAAAAGTCCTACAATTCTGAGACTGATTAGCTCAGGTTTACTAGCCGCAAGGCTATGAAGATGTTACGCTCTCATTACGGGTGTGAAAAGTGTTGGGTGGATTTCAGTAGTTTCTGTAATTTGATGCAGGGTTCATGGCATATTTCAAGAACTCCGACTCCCATTTAAAAAGGCTTCTAACAACAGAAGAGCTGTCAGCATGGGCCTTTAGGACCCTCTCAAATCATGTTATCATGACACTCCTTATGTCTGCAAGTCCTATTGTTCTTTAACATCGCCAGATTCTCTGTCTTCTACATACTTTTCTGTTCAAGACGCCAACGCTTTGCTCAAGATCCCAACAGTGGCTGCATGGCAGAGCTGAGATTTAAACACTTGGCCAAAGCTCAACCCATGGCACAACCATCGTCTCTTATATGTACCCAAAAAAAGGTGAGAAAGCTAAAGCGTCTCTTTGACTATGTCACCTCTCCAGCCGTAGTTATGAAGTCAAGCCGTAATGTAAACTGTTATTGTTCTACTGGTTTCGTTTAAATCTGCAGCCATTAGCAGCCGTTGGAAGTTTGTGCGGCTTATTTTTAGCCCACATCCTGACACACAGTTTATACAGGGGAGTAAACGCTGGACAGGCACTCGTTCCATGTTGTCGAGTGCGTCTGTCTGCATTAGAGGATTTACCGAATGCCATCCCGACCACATAAACAAGCTGCTCTTGCATACCGTGACATTTATCAGATTCGCGCCGAGCCTTTTAATAGACGAGGGGGGACCACAGACCGAACAAGCCTCTGCGAGTTCAGAGAGCATGCCTACTTAACTTTGCACGCCACTGCTCATCTTAGATCCTACCATGGTTTTACCAAACGGGAAAATCCAAACTAGAATCTGCAGCAGGTTTCAAGGTTTCAAGTCCTGCCAAGACCACAACATAAATGCCCTTATATTTGTACTTTAATGCCCACACATGTGAAATGAAACAGAGCTTTTTTCTCTTTGGGTTGGTTTTTTATTTCCAGTCAGAAAAAAAGAGTTTTATAACAACAAATCTGCGGGGCCATAAGTGAAAATACGTTTTCTTTTTTCAGCCGGAACTGTTACATCATCTGGGGCATGTTGGTAGACACCACTATTAAGCTTTCTTTAACGTTTATCCGCGTACTTGACCAATGAAGTGTCCCAGAACTTAATGATCAAGTTGTTCCAGCGCTCAATCCTATTTATGGTCACGGTGCGACACACATTGGGTGAAAACACAGGTTGACAAACAGGTTGCCATTCTGTTAAAGGCCGCAGAGACAAACACACACACACACACACACACACACACACACACACACACACACACACACACACACACTTATTATCTCAAATTAACAGTTTCTCCAAGTAACCTGACTGCATGTCTTTGGATAGTGGGAGGAAATCAGAGTTCCCAGAGCAAACTCCACACAGAAAGCCCTGGGAACTAAACATCTGAACAACTGAACGAAGATGTCTTGATGCGAGGCGACTGCACTCTTAAAAAGCATTATTGTGTTAATGTGATTACGATTATTATGTTTTTTTGGTGCGCCTCTTTAAACTACCCTTCCTCCCCACCCCAAATCTCCAGCCCTAGCACCTCCCTTCGCTCTTGAATCGGTGGCAGTGGCAACCCTGGTGGCAAAGCAAGAAGTATGAGCGGTATATGTGGGTGTGTATTATTCTACTAAACTGACAACTCGTGAGGCTCGACCTCTGATCGGTCGCAAAAACAACCCACTCTGTCTCGGGCGTCGGGCCAACATCCTGCCACTGGCGTCCGTCTCCTTCGCGCAGACTCTCAGTACATCCCATAATCCAGCACGACGGGCATTTAATAACACACACACACACACACATACAGAGTACAAAGAGATGAGTTTACATACGTACATGCATATTCATGGTCCCACATAGATCATCACCACGTGTTACCATCCTCATCTTACTGCCGCCTCTAACGAGGATCAGCTAATGAGGATCAGCTCCTTCAAACCACCTCATCTGGACCTAGTTTTTATTCAAATTAGTCATCATCAGTGTGTAAGCACTCCCAAATCCACTGAGTTTCGTTAGTTCGTGATGCTAAAATGGACCGGACTTTATATTTTCCACATATTAATACTGTATTTCTTTCTTTTGCATAGTTTTGCTTCTTTTTTTAAATTAATTTTTTCATTTTTTACATTTTCTGTTAACTTTTTTGTTGCCTTTTCTAACATTGATTTTCTTTCCTTCTTGTTTTCTGATATATATA
>JAOUQU010404492.1:0-12004 GCA_028566735.1 Ammoglanis amapaensis
AAAATGCAATTCATTGGTAACTTTCACTATTATGAGCTGTTTTTAGAACAGGCCCGCGGGCGACTCATGAGGTCCCCGCGGGCACCACGTTGGTGACCCCTGCTATAAAGTCTTCCTCAAATATAAGCACAATATTCAGTATAGAAAGAGCCCAGAATTCAAAACGACATGAGTTCTCTCACAAAAAAATAAACATAATAGCCATTCCGGGACAGAAAACAAAAAAGTTATTATTATACATTCATACATTATTATTGATGTTTAATTTCTCCAAAGGTGTGCAAGTGTATTTATTATCAAGTATGAGATTGTCAACAAAGATTAGACACTTTTGCTACACAGCGGCTAATGTTTATGCTAATGAATTGTGCCACTGTCTGATACTACGTGTGTTAGTTTAGTGGTGAAATTGTTATGTCTATGTAGACAGTAAGACAGCAAGGAGGCTCCTAAAATTCTGAACACATCCAGAGAGAGCTGCCTCACTTAAGAGGAATCTAATAAGATAAGTTTTATAATGGTATTACGATTTAGATATGTTGAGTTAGGCATTTCTATTGTAATGTTTATCCCTCTGTGTAATAAATATGATGCCCATGGTAATGTCTGCCATGGCCCACGGATGCTACCATGAAAAGAACATTCTGGGATATGCATTACAAAACATTACTGCTGTATGACATACAGACAGGAAAATGTATTAGACAGGAAAACAGGAAAACATAATAGAAAGCTTTTTCATCTGTATATTATGAGCATATCTGAATGAATCTTCTTTATCATATAAGTGGATCATGGACTGCAAGTTTTAAATGCAGCTTTTGACTCTCTGCACTGGTGTGTTAGTGAAACATCTCCCAGTAGCACCTGCATACAGGATTTGAGCAATTAAAATAGCTAATATGTGCAAATTAAATTATGTGAATATAAAAAACATGTGAATTAATGAATGCCTCCAAATGTTTCAATTAGCCTTCACTGTCCAGCGATGATAACTATTATTTTGGAAACACTAGCCATCAGGAGAAATGCTAGTACAGACAAAAACAAAAATGTTACATAATTGTATTTAATGAATATGTTCTCAGCGAGGGGTCTGGCTATTTGATTGAAGGTTGTGAGAAAGAGTCATGTGAAAATGAGTGACATTTTGCTGCCCTTCACTTTGGTGAATGTCATGCTTCCAGGCAAAATGGCAAAATCATTTTCTTTGCAGTTTTTTTTTCCGTCTAGCACTGAACTCTGTACATCTTTTCTTTTCTATACCTTATAAAAGAATATAAGTAATGGTTATTGTGCTGGCACTATCAAACTTCATACCCAGTAAAATCCGAAACTGTGTGAAACCAACTGACTTGGTACAATGGTGAGGACAACTGAAACTATTGTATGATTTCAATTCCAAACAACTTTTTGCAAGTCGTAGCCAATGCTTAATAAAACTTTACAATGAAGAGACGATTCATGATTTTAATTCTATTAAGTATATAACTATAAATGTCTGTAGATTCAGACGGCGTTTACTTATTTATAGATGTGATTGTTTATATTGATTTATTCATGAGGAATTAGTGCTGATATCCATGTTGTTGCAAACAGTTTGATTTATTATTTTATTTCAGTATATTTTTATTTATATATTTCAAGATATTCGTAATATGAAATTTGTCTAGAAATATTTAATTAATGTGTGTTTTCTTTTGGCTCAGAATTTGTTTTAATGAAATTAAATTCCACATTAAATGGGACATATTATGTCTGATTTTAAGCAAGTTAGAATAGGTCTATGGACTATACAAAGCATGTCTATGAAGTTCTTTGTACAAAATCATTCTCACATAATAAGATATTACTACTCCATGTCACATCTATGCTGTTGCTAGAACTGCTTTTAATGTCATTTTACTTGCATTTAATAAAAAAAAGTTTTTAACACATTCCTTATCAAGCGTTCTGCATTTCAGAATGGATATAAGCACTATAAGTGCTCAAGACATCTGGAAACACAAAACTCTAACAGTACTAACAGATCATCTGCTGACTTACCGTGAACAGTAGGTACAGATCCCTCCCGTAGTATAATGCTGCTGTTTATATCTGAAGTTCTCAACCCATCTGCTGTAATGTGTGCACATAGATAAGGGACACAGCGTTCAAAAATGGAATGGTAAGAGGTTCTGGGGCAGATATGATTTTACAATACCATTGAAGTCAAAATGGCTTATTCTCACTGACACCAAACTATTTGTAATAATTTATTGACAAGAAATGGATTTTATTGAAACGTGTGTTTATAGTAGCAGTCGAATTCATAGCAGGAGTTCTTATAGGAGAAGTAGAGACTCACATGGAAATGCGACGAAAAACTGAATTTTGCATAATATGTGCCATTTAAGTCATTCAGACAGAGAGTGCAGTAAAAAGCATTTCAATAGCCGCATAAAACCAAAAAAAAAAAAACTTAAAATAAAAAGTAAGATTAATGGTGGTCATATAGTTTAGTCTAATATGTAAACCCACCAACACTCAGTGCTGCTTCCTGACCATGTCTGAGAAAGAAAATTAGATAATGTACCTGCTGCAAGATTGAGTCTCACTGTCTGCAAAGGTGTCAGCACAAGAAGTACAGCTACAACAAAGACATTGTGTAATCCTACATCTCAGTATGACCAGATCTCCATCTGGTCTAAGAAAATGACCAAATACTGGTGGTCTTTGAAGATCTCTTTAATTGTGTTTTAAATTATGACTTTATCAAATGGGCTAACTAAAGTATTTTATTGATATTTTAGACAGTACAGTGATAACAATTTTATAACTAATAATTCAAAATAAAAATAATGGATCCATTATGTACATATTTTATATAAATACAGGGTTTTTAGTGAATGAACTTTAATTTAAAATGTGTCTATTTACAGACAGGATGTAACTAAATTCCATCTATACCATCAGGGCTTCAGATTTGGAAACAAAGATGGACAAGCAGACGCCTCTGTCTAGACAAGAGGTCAAAATCTCTGGCATTTAAGCATTCCAAAATAAATTTACATGAATGGAGTGTTGCCTGTGGTCTGTTTTACATTCACCAACGGTTTCAAATGAGAATGGGCTAATGACAATGCATTTGTCTTTCTAAATATAAATGAAGAATAAATAACCGCCTTCTACTGAAGAGGTTTTACGGTTTAGTATTGCATTATATTTAAGCTAATAAACTCTTGCTACTGTGTGACTTAAAATAACTGCAATAGTGGCTTTTAAAGCTATTTTCTCTTCATCGTTGTGCTAAGATATTGGTTAATGCAATGAACACAAAGTCCTCCATGAAATCTGTGCTGTGTGGATTTCTTCTGGGTTCTCCGGTTTTCTCCTACAGTCTAAAGACTTGCAAGTCAAGTGACTTAAGGTTGCTAATTTAATGTCATCACTGTTCAGCACTTGAGATGTTAATAAAGGTGAATTGTAAAAACGTACGTGAGCATGTTTGAGATTCAATTTATGTATATGTTGTTAATGTAATCACAATGTATAAAGCATTATGTTTAAATCATAATAACCAAATCACTAATGTCCCACTGATCAAACTGTATTCCACTAATTGAAATGAATCACTTAGACAACATTACTTTTTTATCAAGCAACATTTTATCTTTAACAGACTTACATCTATCAATCAACATATGTGCCTGCATCGTTTCGGCTTAGAACATATAACCACAATCTACTATCCGTACTAGATCTGCCTTCTAATAAACTGTAGTAGAGCAAGTGAGCTTTTTTTTCTTTTCAAAATGAATTCCTTTTTTAATGACCAGTTTTAATGGTGGTGGTAAAATCGCTAACACAGCCGTCCAAAATTGCCGGTGGCTGTTTAATTGGGCAGACATCTGGTGACTGTAAAGGCTATAACAGATATAAGAGTATAAAAGTATAAAAAGTATAAATAATGCATTAACCCTTCATGCCCTGTAAACAAGACATCCTTTTAGTGTTTCTCTTTTTCAGGATCAGAATATGCAGCAATGTTCAAAGTCTATTGTAGTTTGGCGCAAATAGATCCGGCGAAACAAGTATAATGAAAAAGAAACATTCTACTACTAACATTCAATCAACCTTTTAGACCGAGTTTGAGCATTGGAACTTGGAAACTGCCAGCTAATGCAGTTTTATACTTGGGGGACCGTTCATCAGTGAGACAGATATATAGTTGACTTAAGTCATTAATATAATGATTAGTCCACTGTCATGGGTCAGCAGCTTATAGACCTGAAGAAAAAGCTGAGAGACGCTAAAAGCTGGAAAACGAAGTCCTGAACAAGGTGAGAAAAGGAGTGATAAAACTCTTTCACTATAGCAATCCATCTTTATGTCCCCTGATATCCTTCTTACAGCTGTCTCTCAGCCTACTGTGGTAAACCTGAAGGATCGAATCAAACTTCGTACCCTAATTCCTATTCCAAAGAATTAAATTTTACTTTAGCTCCTAAGAAAAATAAAGAAACTAAAGAAAACATAAAGGTGAAGCTAAGTTATGATTATTTACTATCTTGTTTCTTCTTTATTTTACCTATTTCTTACCTATCTAAGTTACAGCAGTAACTTTTAATATGCCCTTCACAGACATACACTGGATTTAAACAGATTGCTGCCCATACTTACCTGATATGGTCCTTTCTCTTCATTAATATCTTCCAAGTCACACTGAGAAAGCTTCGTGCAAAATGATATTAATCCTCACATTCCAAAAATGAGTCTAATACATGAGCATTGTCGATATCAAAAGGCAATCCTTCACTAAATAACTAGGAGATGTGAAGGTTAGAGTAAAGTCATTAATTACAAAAAGTTGCATCGAAGGTTTCGGCCCATTTAAGGTGTTTTTATGATGTTTTATTTTTTTGTGTTGTTTCAATACACACAAAGAAAATTAACATGTATAACAAAACATTTGTAATTGCAATAAATCTCTTTGATAAATACTTCACTTTCTGTTAAAAAAAATTCAGCCATCATATGTAAATATCAAGATAGTTAAAAGTAAAGAAGTAAAATTGCCTAGACTCAATTTTTATGTGAACTCATACTGTGGATTATTACTTTCACCACAGACAGCGGGAGTTGTTGTTGCAGTAGCAAGACCCGACCTAACCTTTTTTTTCCCAGACATCACCAACTGTGTCTGAGTGGCCAACTAGACTGATACCACAATTCAGCAGCTTAAAATATCTATGGAAGCGAGCAAATATTAAGCAGGTTGTTCATAATGCCATGGTATTTTTACTCCAGTATACTTTCTCTTTATTGCCTAGCCACAGATATGTTGATATGTCTGCCTTATCCATAGCCAGGAGTCAGTAATAGTATGATTGCTTGTGCTTCCCGAAATTGCTTTGCTTTTTCACAAGCCAGAGGGATACCAAACAATCTCAGGTGTGTGTTGGTTTATTTAAATAGGACTGGCCAAATAAAATCTGACTCCATTATAGACAGGAAGGGTTGTAGCAATGGGAAGACCCTATGCATTCTTTCTTATTTTCATGAAAATGTGTCTTCAGTTCCATCAAACAAGGCTGTTTAATATGAGGTCAGCCCAAACTTAGCACTTATAACAGCTCAAACTGCTCTTAGAAGACTTTACACAGGTTTAAGAGTGATTAAAAAATTTCCCTACGTCTGTCTGTCTCTGTCGATAGTCAGGGATTGTCAATGCTTTTATTTTATTTTTTTTAAACGCAATAAAGTTCTTACCAGCAAAAGTTCTTCAGAATCCCAGCCAAACAAACAAAATGATATACATAAAGCCTATCCAACATGACTGACAGTAAAACAGGAGCAGTAATGGGCAATCGAACAATTTGTTTTGTCTCCTGAAAGTAAATAGCAGTACACCAGAGACGATGTGAATGATGCAGTATTCTGTATAAGACAGATTGTCTCTGGTGCTGGACACGATCACTGATCTGAGTAGAAACAGCCTCTTTGCTTCAACTTCAGACGGAAAAAAGTACCACCAATCAGAAATAACTTGAAGAATAGATGTGCATTAGAGCACTGCTAACAACTGACATTCCACATTCTGTCAAGGATGAAGTATGATCATGTTTCTTTCACTTTGCTACAGTGTGTGCTTATTAATTTTGAAAAGACTTCTGAAATAACAAGACTTGAGACTTTGCAAACAGTTAAGATATACCTTACTACCAAAAGTAAGTAGACACTTGACAATAAGCTTAAGATTCTGGAACTTAACATTAATAGCGTTCTCCAATCATAACTTAGTATTAGCACAAGTATTTGCACGGCAAATCAAAACAAGCTCCTACAGACTGGGAACACCTTTGAGGATAAAATGTTCATTTGTTAGCTAATATATCACGTTCTTTAATGGGTGCCGTGATGAACCACTTCACCTGTCAGTGGTCAGAAAATGATGTCTGTCAAAGGTTGTGATGTTATTAGACAGAAGGTGTGTTCCAAACTGACAAGAGTAGATGGATGGGTAATTAAAGATATGGATGGTGGCATGGATAGAGGGCTTTATAGACTTATGCATAGCTATATAGAGGGAGGGATAGATAAATCGACAAATAAAAGGATAGATGGTTGCATAGATCTGTCTAAAAATAAGGTCTAGGTAATATAGAAGGTTAAGTAGAAAATATATTATTAACATGATGAATAGATGGACAGATAGACTTAAGGATAGACAGACAGGTTGATTGTTTGGATTGGTTGATTAGGCAGACCAATCAACAGATTATTTCTGGAAGGTGCACAAAAATGTGATGCTGGATATTAGTATGAAAGTCAGTTTTATTTTTTAAATGTTACCATTTAATTTAATAAATACAGAAAAAGTAGCAAAAATTTGCTGGAACTTGTAAAAAAATGTGGACATAAAAAATCCACGCCACTCTTGCTGCAGTGTCGTTTGCATATGCTGATTCACAGGGTACTAATCCCCTATACAAGTCCACTGTGAAATTGGGCCTAATTAATTTTAATGACTTTTTTTTACATTTCCTATTAAAAACGTCTTATTAAAAGCGCCACCTGGTCATCATTTCAGAACTCGGACGTTATTTTTGAAGACATGCAGATACAGCTGATCTGTTCAGTACTTTAAGTGACAGTGCAACACAACTGCTGCAAAATCCTCCCATTTATATCAGACTCGTTTACAGTTGAGTCAGCTAAGCCAATTAACAGAATGCACATGGAACTGCAACTCTACATTACCCCTAACTATCCTACTGTGTTTTTTAACAAGCCCTGACTTAAGCTAATGAGTTAAAGCTACCATCAATCCACTATCCTCTCCATTTCTGTGCAGCAATCTGAGCGATGAAACACACACCAGTGAAAAGACACTAGGGGGCACCAGTGAAAACACATGCACGGTGTGGTGGGCAGTTCTAGCCATGGTGCCCAGGGAGCAATTACGGGGTCGGTACCTTGCTCAAGGACACCTCAGTCATTGCTGGTTGACTCTCTAAATCCAGCTGGCAACCTACTGATCACAAGCCAACATTTATTTAAACTATTTTCATTTTTATGAGCAATAATAGCAGCTTGGCAAGACGAGTCCTAATTCCAGCACTGATTTTTCAAATGCAGCCCAAACATTTGTCAAATAATGAAGAAATACTAGCCGTGTTTCACCTTCTTATTATTCTCATGTTCTTTTATTGTACATATCACAAACCATAGTTTTTATTTAGATAGATAGATAGATTGATTGATTGATTGGTTGGTTGGTTGGTTGGTTGGTTGGTTGGTTGGTTGGTTGATTGATTGATAGATAGAACTTTATTGATTCTTTTGGGTGGTTCCCTCATGGAAATTGAGGTCCCAGTAGCTTCAAATTACACACAAGTAAAAGATAAATAGTAAGAATAGTAAGAATAAAAAATAAAAGTATATATAATATAATACGTTTATATAATAAAATAAGTAAAGTAAGAAAAAAAAACTATTTTGTCTCTGTACATAAAATGTTCAATTCAATTGTTTAATTTTAAGTGTTTAATTAAAGTGTTTTGGTTAGTTTATATGATTTAAAATACAGCACCTTTAACTGAGTAAATATGTGGCATGTGATTTATACACTAACTTAAATTTCTATTCGGTAATGATTATTAAGTAATTTAGGACACATTGTAATTACTCCGTTTCCATCCGAGAGAATGAGCTAATCAATAAGGACAAGTATTTGAGGAAGAAAATACCTGACACAGAATGAACATTAATCACATAAATTGCACCATAAATGGAATCTACCAAATAAGTGCTGTAGAAATGTAAGGAAACAAGTTTCCAATTTTCTAACTGTGGTTACTTTGAGTGGTTTTAGTTTTCTCCTGTACTTCGATTGCACATTTAATTCTGTACGCTTCACATAATTCTCTTTAGGTATAGATAAATCAGTGTGCAAGTGTTTCTGGTACATCGTCCAGGGTTTCTGCAGATGCTTGAGATGAAAACATGATCCACTAGATCTGATCACCATGCATTTTCAGAAAGATGCATTCTCACATTCAATGGTTATGATCATGACCATGCCTTGTATCAATCGATAAATCAATACTATGAGTTTTTCTTATCTGAAGGTATTATTTGCTGCACAACGAGCAGACATAATCCCAGCATTGATTTCTTAAATGTATTTTGAACACATGTATAAGATATAATCGTTTCACCCACTTCTAATTGTTCTCATGTTTCTGCATTATTTCATCACAAACCCTTTTCTGTCTCATTATTTTTGGATTATTTTAAATTATTTAAAATGCGCTTCATTAAACTATTTTAATAACTTTCATGTAATCTAAATGTTAATTCAATAGTTGTATCATTAATAAAGTTTTAAATAACTTTTTTTTAAAAGTCTTTAGGGCACATACTGATGATTAATTAACCTAATTGGTAAATACAAGTATTTGTGTATATAAGTACCGGACACATTTAAAATAACTACATGAATTACACCATCCTTCCATTATCTAGATAATCCTATTTGGGATCATGGTGAGACACGCATGGGATGAATACACTAAACACTTAAACACGTTACCAGTATATTGCAGAGTACACACACACACACACACACACACACACACACACACACACACACACACACACACACACACACACACACACACACATGGGACAATTTCAGTATCTCAGTTTAATCTGACTGTGTTTTGATTGTAGGAGAAAATGGTAATACCCACAGGAAACCCACACAGACATGGAGGAACATGCAAACTCCTCACAGAAAGTGCATTACCCAGGAATCAAACCCTGGGACTTCTTGCTGTGAGGCTAACCACAAAGCCAGCATGCCACCCATGTTATAGACGTAGTTTTTAAAGAAGTAAATTGTAGTTATAATTAAAATTTGCATGAACATTAGGATTTTTGATTGAATAATATTGCATCTATAAAAACATAACAATATTATCGCCTTCCGAATATTATGTTTGCTCCACAAACAATGCACTCTGTAGTCTGGCACCTTTCTATCAGAACCAGCATTAACTTTTTTGTCTGTTGGACCGGATTACGCAGGTCAGCCTTCACTCTCAACATGCATCAATGAGCCCTGGCTGCCCCTGACCCATTACAATTGTTTCTCTCTTGGACCAGTGGTTATAGATACTGACCACCGCAGATTGGGAACACCCCAAGATGCTCTGACTCAGACATCTAGCTTACACAATTTGGCCCTCTTTAGACTTGTTTAAATCCGTCTCCTGTTCAATATTTGCTATGAGGATAAATTGTTTTCTTGCTGTATAATATATCTCGACCAGTAACCTTCAGGAAGATATTGTCTGCAATATACACTTCTCATGTGAGCGGTCATAATCAATTTCCAGGTCAGATAACAAACAAGTGGAAATCAATAAAAGATGAACACATAGTAAATTAAGTAAAATGAAAGACTGACATGATTTTAAACTTATTATGCTAACAAGAAGGTCAGTACACTTATGGTAAACTAATAGTTCAGCTGTATTTAAACATCTGCTTGGTTCATTGGTGTTGATTCATTTACCTCAGTGTTTCCCAAAAGCAACTAATTTTAGTGATTTATGAATAACTTATTCAATGACAACGTCATATAAAAATCAAAATGTTTTGTGACGTTTCCCAAAAGCCTTTTAACTCCCCCAAATTACAAAATTTAAATAGTTCTTTATTCAGTTGAAAACTGAATCACTAATAGTGCTCAATTTCTCAGTATAACAAAACACTAATAAGTCATGAGGAAAACAATGGATCTTTAAAGTGCTGGCATAAAACATTGCATTTGCAATTGCTCTGTAATACATACCAAGTCTACAGGCGGGCATTCAGTTAATCTTTCACACATACATTCAGAGATATGGCAGATCCAGAAAATAAACAGTAAAACAATTTAGGAAAGAAAGTGACAGGACGCATCAATTCATCTGCAACTGGATTTACGGTGAAAAGGGAAACAACGCGGCAATACTAGGCCGAACAGTGACTGAGGAAAAAAATCTGGGACAGTAGAATTATATTTAAAATACCCATTTACTAATACACCATGCAGCAAATCTCCCAGACAACCTTCAAGTTGCAGCAATCGTAAGTCATCTCCTGAGCTTTCCTCAGTCCCGCCAGACGATCCACCTGTGTACAAGGTATTGTGGCCAATGGTTTAGACTTTAATCAAGCTAATCAATCTGTTTATGTTCATGTTTAATATGTATACTGCCCTACTAAAAGACATTTTATGTAGTTTATTTAAATGTGTTTCTACATTGTAGTTGTTGTAGTTATATATAGTACCGGTATACTGTGACTATTATGTTTTGCATGTTTAATGTGTTGTTCAGGAATTCTGTTGACTTGGATGGCTTGGAAAAAAGATTTCATTGCTGCACAGCCATTGATTTTTTTAGTGGGTATTGGGCTAGTGATTAAAAGGTCGCTGGTTCAAGCCCCACTACCACTGCCCATGTTGGACCCATGAGCAAGGCTCTTAACCCTCACTTGCTCAAAAATGTTGTACCATTGTAAGTCTGTTTGGAATAAGCTAAATGCTGAAAATGTTATCATAGAAATTACATTTTTACAAATGTATTTTTGAGTTTGTTCTGGACAATTGGGCCAAGCCCTGGATGTTTAAAATGTCTGGCCCCGCCCCTGGTAGATTCACAAGTTGATTAGCCAACTACTGTTTATAAAGCATAGCCCTGTTGCACCATCTAGTGGACACAAGTAAAATTTATGGTACAAGAAGGCAAGGCAGAAAGAATCGGTATTATGTGGTGTGCTAAAGTTTCCCCTATACTTAATATACAAACGGTACTGGTATATATTATAACGATAATTGTATTTAATGTGAGCTGGGGTAAACACTGTGGGGGTCTTTGATAAAATTAACCCTGTCGGGGCGGCGTACGATAGCTGACCCTGCGCTCTAACACCAACTTGCAAACAAGTTGGGATATGCAAAGAAAGACATTTAATTAATTGTTCTGTACATCTTTATATGTGTAATGACAAATAAAGGCATTAATTCTTTATTTATACTAAAGTAAGAACATGAAAACTTTCACCAGAAAGAACTCGGAAAGAACCATCGGGTGATCAAACCACAGAATAATTGTCACAAATCTTGGTTAGTGTTAGAAACTTAGGCCTTGGGAAGCTTTAATGACTCTGGCCCAAACAAGTCTGTCAACAACACTGCTGTGCGTAGGAAAATATGAAAGTCAGTCAATAGAAAAAGACAAGGAATCAGAATCAAATTAGTTCCGTTCATCATTAAATAATTTTTAATTTTACTACACTACCAGCTGTATTTAAGAGCGCTGTGGTGGCTTAGTAATTAGTACTGTCACCCACAGCAAAAAGTCCTTGGTATGGCAATCTGGGGCTTTCTGAGTTTTCATGTTCTCCCTGTGTCTGCGTGGGTTTCCCCTGTGTACTCCGGTTTCCTCCCACAGTCTAAATACATGCAGTC
>JAOUQU010404502.1:0-12004 GCA_028566735.1 Ammoglanis amapaensis
GACTACTAGTCGATTAGTTGGAGTAAATGACGACCACTGGTCGACCAACAAAATCCTTGGTTGTGGACAGCCCTAATGGCAATACAATCAAAATTGGTAAAAAAAAAAATAGTTTTCCCTAATGTAACAAAGATAAATAGGCTCATTGTCATGCCAACAGTGCAAATCATGAAAAAAGAGAACACTGATATATTGTTTTAAAACCAGAGAGCAAGACTGAGTTTTTTTTGTGACGATTCACATTTTTTATTGTATTATTTAGCATCAAAATTCTAGTAACATCGTATCAATAATAACTAATTGTTATGTACCAGTTAAAATGCTGGACTAGTCCACCTTCGACTAAGACCAATGTCCAAGTAACTTTTGATTATTGTCTGTTAAATGCTTACAATCTAAATGTACTTACAATAATAGTAACTAAAAGACAGTGATGAATTAGAGGTTAATGCACTGGCTGGAGATCAGAAGATTGTCGATTAAAGCCACGTTACCACCAATTGCCACTGTTGGCTCCAGAGCAAGACTATGACACAAAATGGTGTTCCATTGTAATTGTAAACAGTTTGGATAAATGTAAATGCAAACTTGGACAGTTCTCTTTATATGAATGAAACCTCATTGAAACAGGTCAAATATAAAACAAATCAAAACCACTTAGAAATATGTGAAAATGCATGTTTAAGAATAAAGGAAAACTGAATAAAGTACATAAAATGTAGGAGACAGAAACCAGGAAAGCTAGACAGAGGAAATGTGTGTGGGGTGCACCATGCTGAGATTATTAGGCTGCTGTCAGACTGCTTAGCTGCACGACGACTATAAATATTAACTAATGAGTCCGACAGAATGGGAGCCCAGTACATGACCCAACACAAGGGTCAGGGCGCTTCCTCACTAACAACTCACTAATTACACCAGACATGCTACATGACAGGAATTGTTGTATAAATCAGCCATCAGAAAGTATTTATTATTATAGCTAAAAATTAAATAAGCTATAGTTAACATAGGTAGAGTAGCCATATGCTTATGTTCTTAAGTCGATTCTGACATGCAAGCATATGAACAAAGTTTCATCAAAGTAGTTCGTCTACTGTTCGTGACTTCATGCTTTTTTAACAGTTTGGTCTTCAAGTGACAGATTCAAGGTTAATATTAATATTCACCTCTTTCAGATTGAATTTTTAAAATAACAAATATAATTAACAGCATTAACCATGGAAAAGCTGACACATATTTATTTGTTGACACTTTCATAAGCTTATATAAAACCACAGACCTGAATATGATTGTTATTTCCGCTCAACTTAAGTAACTGTGGCTGTGTGCCGACAGCAAAGATTGAACAAGGACAACAAGTAAACTAATTACAGCAATAAAAGTATATGACAGTGAGAATGATACATAATCAGATTGCATTATGTAGAAAAAAAGCAGGTGTGTGTTACGGGGGTGTCAGACTGCATATAAAAGCTCATTAATAGTTACCGTGTGCTAACGAAGCTCTCCATTCTCTGCTCTGACACAGTGCAACCATGAAAAAGTGTGTCTGTGCATGTGTTGAATTAAAATTAATAAAATTAGTGAGCTGATGGACACTGACAGGAGCAACGTCAAAATCTCACCTTAAGCCAAAGACTACAAAATCACATACAATTCAAATGCTATTACACATACTCTTAGGCTAAGTGATAGTACCAAACACGCACGCTCGCACGCACACACGCACGCACGCACACACAATCTCTCTCTCTCTCTCTCTCTCTCTCTCTCTCTCTCTCTCAGTACTGGGCTAAGCCCGAAGCTGACCCTGACTAAACAAATTGCCTCTTTATGTGTCCACTGACTACGGTGCAAGTGCATGGCTGCTATCATTTAAATGCAGATAACTACTATACCAATTATTTTTAATGATTAGTGTACTTGTTATTCATGCTTTGGCATTTTCCAATTCCTGCAAATCCACAGCAATTTCATTAAGAATTTTAGGTTACTAAATTTTTGCTTGCTCAGCCAAAAACAAGATTCTTAAATGAGCCACGTGAAAAGCCAATGTTTCCACCAGTGGTTTCTACACAGGGCTGCATCCTTCAAAAAAGGTCACAACAATTGCATTTTTTAGAGCTGTAAGTGTATATGCTTTGACTGTTGATGCTTTGATTCTCCAGTAGATAAATAAATTCTGTTCTGCATTTTGATATTTTGTATTTTAAACAACTGCAGACACTGGAGCAATACACTTTAGCTGGTGACCAAGTTGGAAGACTTCAAACCAAACAGGGCTTAATCCAAATGGTTTACAATAGTTTGTACCTGCCTCAGAGACAAACTAGCATTGATTACATTAATAAATAAATCACAATATGTTTTAAACACACACATGCCGTTTTGTCATGCAAATAGCTCATTAATTTATAATAGCTGCAGTGCCACACACAATCTCAGTTCTCTGCCTGAAGTCAATGAAAAGAATCAAGCCGGAATGATTAAATTAAGGTCATGTGCAGTAAGAAAGTAATGTCTTACTGGTGATGAGTATTTTAAAAATACACATCTAGGTAAACAAAAAAGCAATGAATAAATAAAAAAAGAAAAATCTGACAAGGCACGGATGTAAGAAAATATATCAGAAGCCTTAATTTATTTATAATGATTTAACCAATTAAAGCAGTGTCGACTCGCCAATGATGAGAAATGTTCACTTCACTGATGAGCTTGGACACACACACACACACACACACACACACACACACACACAGGCTAAATTACAACAGACTCGGCTGCAGCCAACAGTCTAATAATTAAGGGGATAATGGCTTAATGTTGAGTGTAAATCTCCCTCCTGAGTCTAGAGCTCAGTGTTGATCAGACAGTCCTGTTTCTCCTCCACAGCTGCCAGTATCTGCCACCAAGCTGCTCACTTGCAACCATAATGAACAAACAAGTTTTCATTGACAATTATATTTACAATCTTAAAATCTAGTCATTTTGTGCACATAAATTTGTGAACATGTTTTGTAAAGCCCATACATCTATTCTAACATGTTGAAATAAAAGTATAGTATGTCCCCTTTATTGATTTGTTTCACACTTACATTCATGACATGAGGAAAAACTTGAAATCTCTACAAAAAGGTTCCAGTCCGCTTTAAGAGGAAAGGGAGCCCAAGACCTCCTTGCTGTAAGCTTAAAGTGCTATAGTTGCCTCATCCTTCATCACCCTGGAATAGAGCAGCCATGTTTTGAAGTAAAATGCTAATGTAAAAACACTACCGTAATTTGGTTAGTTACAAGTACATTTCCCCCACGTCCACACGTTTTTCTTATAAATTTAAAAAGTCTTATAAATTTAAAAATTCAAATTCAAGAATCAATAATATATGTGGCTTAAACTCAAAAAATCTAAATTAGTTGGAAGATTCATAAATTTATGGCCAGACAGGAAACGACCTACCATGTGTCTCCGTTAAAATCTATGCTCCAATTTGCGTGGACATAGCACCCTCTACCGGACTTTTTTTTAAATCGACTCTTAGGTTCCAAAACCAACGATGGTCAACACAGTCAAATTCTATTCTATTCAAAATCCAAATGAAATTAAAAAATTACAAATGCATTAAAAGACAACAAAAGGATGCTGTGCATGAAAAGTTTAGAAGATCTTTAAGGTGTTTTCATACACAACATTTTTTGTTTATATTCATGAAAGTTGGGAATTCTGCCATTTAATCAATACAACAGAAATTGAGAAAAATAAATGTTCGCAGAATTTACCTGCTTGGACTGTGTGTGTATTTTTTATTTTTTTTATAAATACAGCAATCACAGAATAGCGACAGTGGTAGTCTAGTTGGTAGAGCTTTGGGCTATCAACCAAGTATTTCCAGAATTTCGGTTGGTGAGACAATATAAATGCATAAAATAAAAGAAAAACTATAATAATTAAAAATAAACTAACCAAACAATGTAAATATAACAATATCTCCATGTGCATGTCTGCTCTAAAATGCTGCAGAAATTTGCAAAAGCACACAGACAGTGATCATGAAATTTGTTCTGAATTAAACATAAGCTATAAACTAGTGTGAAAAGCATTCCTGTTTATCTAAGGCGCTCTAAAGTTGTGAAATTAGTAAACCGAAAAGCTCAGACATGCAGTACATTAAACACGATACATGATCTTTAAGCAGCCTAGCTAAGTGTGCAAAGCAAAATTGCCAATTTAACATGCAATTAAAACATGATATATACTCATTCTGCAGCAAAGTCACCTTGAGCTGAGTTTCTTTCTGCTCCAGAATGCTCCTACTTAAAGCCACATTTATAAGGTTGCTGACTAGCTTATCGAGAGAATGCTGGTTTTATCTAAGCACAAAGGGTTTTTATTCATTTTGATTAATAAAGACTTAGATTCATTTGGATATGAATAAACCACACAGGGTTGGATCTCAAAGTTAGGCCGTCTGCTGGGGCTGCAGCATCTCTTCAGCAGACATAAAAAAATTAAACAAACTTATTAAGAAGGCCGGCTCTATCCTGGGATGCCACTTAGACCCGGTGCAGGTGCGGGCAGACAAGAGGATGTTAGCCAAGCTAGCATTCATGCTGGAGAACAACTTCCACCACATGCATGAGACTCTGAAAGCACTGTGGAGCTCCTTCAGTGACAGGGTGCATCATCCCAAGTATGTGAAGAAGAGATATTTCCTTTATCATTAGAACACCTTTTTTAGTTCATTGATAGTGATAAAGAATTTTTGGGGGTTTGATATTATATATTTATAAGTTTATAAGTTTTTCTTGTACCAAGTGACTTACTATCCCTTTGCTATTACAACAATGTAAGTTCCCCACTGTGGGACTGATAAAGAATTATCTTAAATATCAGGTCCACTTGCATGCAAAACAGTAATTGCAAATGAAATAATTAGTGCACTTTGGTTAACTGAGACCTGGGCTAGATTAGATGAGTACCAAGGTTTAAATAAAGCATCTCCTTCAGGTTACAGTTACAGAACATAAGCCCCGTCTTAGTGGTGTTGGTGGAAGTATAGCCACAATTTATAACAAAGACATAGGTCTCACTGTAGAATCTCTCATAATAAACTCATTTGAGGTTCTTATCTCTGACATAGCCAATAATTGTTCATCTGTTTAAACTGGTTACTGTTTATCGACCCCATGGTCCTTAATCAGAACTTCTTAACGAAGTGCTGTTAATAAACCGTTGAATAAAAAACCTAATCCTGATCCACATGTTCTAGTTAAATATAGGCCAATTTCAAACCTTTCTTTTGTCTCTAAAATATTAGGAAAAGCAAACCAAGCAAAATTGGATAATAGCAACAGAAAAAAGAAAAGTAAAAAGAAATGATTCTAACACAAATGCAGGTCAGCTATGGAGATGGGACAGTAACTCAAACATTACATTTGCAATAAATATGTGCTTACCATCCTGAAAGACACGCTCCACATTGAGGCCATAGGTGGCACAAGTCTCGTAGTATGTGCATCTCTTCAGGTCATTTGAAAGCTTACGGGCTCGAGCGTCATCTATAACACGAGGGTTAGCTGCACTGATAGCATCTAAACAAAGTGCATAAAAGCACAGTACAAATTAAAAATTAGTAACTGCTCTTGAGATAAACACATTTTGTGGTAGCAGTTTACATGGGATTTCACAATGTTCAGTAAATTCAGTGAATACAATTCTTATTTTAAAGTATTTTCTGACTAATAATGTTGACTTTGTGGTTATGATTACAAAGTAGGATAGGTCTTTACGCACACATTTAATGATCTAAAGTTCACTACTGCAGCTATCCACAACCTTTATTGGACTGGTTTAATGTCTGTTGGACTGTAAATTTTTTTTACTGACTTTATGGTGTGGCGGATAAATACAACATGATACGACCGACATAAAAACTGGTATTTTCCTGATCTAATATTTAAATAAATAAATAGAATAATTTCAATTGAAACGACTTTGGTGAGCTATGAAGCCACACCGCTTAATGAATTGTCAATGCTTTACGGTGCGGCTGCCATATTCAGGAGTATTTTGTGTCATGCCCCGCTACTTCTTATGTAGTTCCTGACTTGGTTTCTCACTAGCAAACTTTATCTAAGGACCACAATTTCCAAAATGCACATCATCTGATTGCCTGTTCGAACCAACCATATCTCTGTCTCTGTAAAATCTCTGCCAGCTCTGCCACTTCTACTCTCCACACTGTTGCATTGAGTTTACTGAAGTCGTATTAATGTTTCAGGTTAAGAGAAGGTTAAGTTTCAGCAAACTGACGGTACTAATGCCTAAAATATAACACTGGACGCTATATATTTGTTCTGGGCGACCCAGTACCAATTGACCTACGGACTGGTATTGGTCCAAAACCCAAAGGTTGGGGACCACTGATCTAGTGTGTCTAAGCAACCTCAAATGTTGCTATGGCTGAAAAAGTATCATTACAATTACAGTAGTTCAAAAAATGCATTTTTTCATAAAACTAAACCAGATTACTGATGTAACAGGTTTGAGGTTGTGTGCTTGTACCAGTTTGTACTGGTCTGTGAGATGTATCCACAAGAATGTGACTGCGAGTCTCACCCCGAAAAGTATTTTCAGATCAGACACTTCAGCTGGACACAAGAGGTTACAGGTTCTAAATTCATCCAAAAGATGTTTGGCTCGATATAGTGAACTGGATTTTCCTCAATACGACTCCTGATGACCAAGATTTGGCGTTTCGTTCACATCTATTGCTAACTGGTATGCTAGCAATTACATTTAGACAATATGCATATTTTTTTTTGTTTTTTTTCCAGAAGATCTATGAAGTAGAACACCACAAGTAAACACTACAAATTCTCATTCTCGAGTCTATTGAGAAACTTGGAACTTAACAGAACTGGTCATGTTAAGTAAGCAGGTCTTGTGCAACACTAATATATATATAGAATTACTAATAAGTCACTCTAAACTAGTATGGATGTTCATAGTTCTGGAATGACCTCATTCATAAGCTTATGGTCAGTGACCAAAAATGTCTAGTGTGGTTAGGGTGACCATATTTAATTTTTTAAAATAGAGGAAACTTGGGGTAATGGGGTGAAAAAGGGCAGACCAACACAAATGTAGTGGTGGTGGTAGTGGCGGGGTTCTATGGGGTGTCATTTTAAGTAATTGATGCCACTAAGCCAGTGTGTATAGGGATGTAAACAGTTGACAAATGCATCCATAACCATATTTGTATGTTACTGAACTTCAGTATGTAAACAACTCTTTAACAATACAAAAATAAATGCTTGTATGACCACGTAATCAGGCCAATTTCCATTCAATGTTTTGCCCTAAAACAATAATAGCAAATAAATAATAATGCTATGATAATTTATTAAAACCTTTTATATAACAAATAGTACATTGACATGTTTTAGGTCCCAAAAAGATTATATGTCTGGAAAAATAAAACCTATGGTCACCCAAAATGTGATTATAAAAATGGGGTCAATCAATTGGCTAAGCCATTTCTTGATGACGTATGACTGAATGTCCCCTTTGGTTGAAACAAGCACAGGGAGTTGCACAGAGTTGGCAAGACAATTCGTGTTCACTTGTAACATGTTGGATATTTTAATATCAATAACAAAATATGTTATTCCATATAACTGCAGATAATTGACAGACGCTTCTGCTACAGCGCTGTTACTCTCTTCTACCAGTTCTACCACCACCAACACCCACACACGAGAAAATGCGATTGTTTTAACAATAAAATTCAGCCTAAAGATGGCGCTATAGGATAGGTCTTTACGCACACATTTAATGATCTAAAGTTCACTACGGCAGCTATCCCCAACCTTTATTGGACTGGTTCGATGTCAGACACAATTTTTACTGACTTTATGGTGTGGCGGATAAATACAACATGATACGACCGACATAAAAACTGGTATTTTCCTGATCTAATAATAATATAAATAAATAGAATAATTTCAATTGAAATGACTTTAGTAAGCTATGAAGACACACCGCTTGATGAATTGTTAATGCTTTACGGTGCGGCTGCCATATTCAGGAGTATTTTGTGTTATGCCCCGCTACTTCTTATGTATTTCTGACTTGGTTTCTCACTAGCAAACTTTACCTAAGGACCACAATTTCCAAAATGCACATCATCTGATTGCCTGTGCGAACCAACCACATCTCTGTCTCTGTAAAATCTCTGCCAGCTCTGCCACTTCTGCTCTCCACACTGTTGCATACTGCACACTGAGTTTACTGATGTCGTATTAATGTTTCAGGTTAAGAGAAGTTTAAGTTTCAGCAAACTGACGGTACTAATGCCTAAAATTTAACAGTGGACGCTATTTATTTGTTCTGGGCTACCTAGTACCAACTGACCTACGGACCGGTATTGGTCCAAGACCCAAAGACCACTGATCTAGTGTGTCTAAGCAACCTCAAATGTTGCTATGGCTGAAAATCAAAATGAATACCTAAATAGATTCCTGTCAGCACTGATGAAAATGTGAATTAAGTTTGCATCTTTTATCAAGCAAGTTAAGCAAACATCCTCACAGAAACTAGAAAGAGAAACTGAACACTGTGCTATTGATCTCTCTAAGAGATGATGTTATAATGCTTCTACAAATAATAATACTAATCTAAACAAAGAAGCCCATCCTGTTGTAAAAATGAATAGTATCCAACTTACCCTGAGTTCCCACTAGCACCAAAGGTACATCAGCAGTGTTGCGGTAGTTGGCCATGCGACTGTAGTGGTGATACACCGTCTGAAAGCTAAGCTCGTCTTCTAAACTGAAAACAAAGATCACCGCATCTACCCAAAATGCAAACTGAGGAAGACAAAAAAAGAAGAAATTAGCATGATTTGAGTATTTCAAAGTTATTTGGGGTTCGTGAGACCCCTGCATTAACAGCAGCTGGGATTTCCTGTGCTTATTGGCAAAGCAGTGTTGAGTAAATAAAGGTCAGTGACCCTGCGTGACTCACTTATAGCACAAGTCTGTATGAGCCAAATGATTTAACTACAGCACAAGATTCAGAATAATAGGGATTCTAGAATTCAGCTTCATAACAAATACAAAAAATGAATTTGCTTTAATCTAACTAAATTTTAATTGTTTCTAAATAATTGTTATAACATTAACATGTCACATGATCAGAATTACCTACACCATGCTCTTCTCTGTGAAAGTGTTGACAGTAAACTAACACCCTTAAAGTCTGTACATTTTATAAGAACCATCCATCAACTACTTTTACCAGTGCTTAATCCTATTAAGGGTCGCATGGCACACATTGGGACACCACAATAATAATAATAATCTAAATAGACATAAATGCTTGAAACAAATGAGAGTAAGATCATTTAGAATTCTTTTTCATTTTACACACAAATTATTACAAACATTACAAATTAATGTTCGATTACAAACATAATCTAATACATTCATCCCAATTCAAGTATGCAAACCCACATTGCCACACACTAGTAAACAGCAGTGGAGAGGGACGCGGGTGCTGGGTTGGGTGTTAGGGGTTAGTACATATGGTTACATGGCATCTTCCAGCTTGCTTGGATGCTGGGGTCAAAGTGCGAGGCCAGCCAAAGCAGCAGGGCTGAAATTCAACACAGACTTAACAAGACTACACTAGAGGAAAATTCCATGAAGCAGGTTTTTATGCAACACTTACCTGAGCCTCTGGAGGGCCCCCTTCATCCCTGATAAGAAGGAGATAACTCTGTCCATCCACTACAATCTCCTTTTTAAAGCGTCCGCCTACAGAACAAAATAAGCCAAATAATTCTAAGAAATCCAACACCAGAAAGAAGAAGGAATGGAAAAGCTGGAATGATGCATGATTGATAATTAATTTATCTATTTAATATATTCCAGCCATCGTATATTCCAGCAACAAAGCAGAACTTCCATTTGCAAGCTTAATAGCTCAATTAATTCCTATGGAAGAGCAACAAGCTCAGCAATAACCTAAAATTAGCAATTGCATTGCTAAAAAAAGAAACTAGTAAAGACAAATGCAATCTTATCTGAAGGAGACCTCAACCTTTCAACTGTATTTCATATGGTTGGTTGTGGTGCATATGGTGAAAGTGAAGGTCGGATAATGGAATTCAGCAAAATGAATAAATAAAAATGATTCATTTCAAGAGAGGTAATGTGAATGGGAAAGCAAGCATAAAAAACGTTGGACAAAAATGCTTTTGTATTGTTAGACACAAATGAAAAAGGAAGTTTGTGCTTAAAAAGCAGATAAATCCTTTGCCGTGCACCGTGTATTACAGTGAGAAAGTTTTATTACTAAAGTTAGGATTGTGCTCAGGACAAAGTACTTCTTCACTGTGTTTGTTGTATTATAACCATGTCGTAGTGTGAAATCCTGCAGACACAGTTTAAAACTGAATGAAAAAATACTTGATCTGGCGTCAAACGGTGGCATTGCTCTCAAGTTATTATTACAAAAACAAAAAGCTAACAAAATTATGTTATTATAATTATGCACCAGTTAGCGGCAACTGAGCAGGAAGAGGTGGTTTGTTGATTGCAAGGATTACTAGAAACACTATTAAGGCTGGCAGCTCAATAATCCCCTTTTCTAAATATATTAACATGCACATAAACCTAAAAATGTGGTAGACTAAGAATGTGATCTTCAGCTATTACAGTGGTTCTGACTAAGGGTTTAAACCAAGATGCTTTTAGCTTAGACCAGCTCATACGGTCTCCTCCAAACTCAGCACTGCAGAGAGGCATAAGGTTTTGGTCTTTAGACTGTTCTACTAAAAACTTTCTTAACCAAATCAGTTCAACTAACAGCGATGACCAAATACAAATATTGAGTATTACAGTTACATGTGATCATAATCATTCATCGTCGCTCGGCATTGTCACAAAACATCTTCAATAATGTGAGTAAGAGATTTCCAGAATGAGGAAAACAGGTTTATCAATAAAGCATAAGATACTTATCTACTTAATAATTAAGTACGCTTGATTGATGTCAGGGAACAATTAAAAGCTCTTATCCAAGTAATGCTTCACTTACTTTGTGGCTCAGGTCCTGTCACAGAGATTTTGATGACAGTAAGAAAAAAATCACAGAGGAAATTTATAGAGCAACACACCATGTTTCTAAATACAATTCTAGACAAATATTCCATGGTTGTTCTCAGTGCTTAGGTTTGATATTCGACTTGAATGATACTGAAAATGGCACATTGCTTGGCTGATGTAATTTCTAAGCCACGAAGACAATTTTAAAAAGCTACTTCCCTATTCAGCAATGTAGAGTCACCCTATTTGCTCTAAAATGATCATGCTGAAAGTTCAGCCTACATTTTAATAATAATTATTTTGATAATGTATTTAATAACATAATGATGAAAGAGTAAAATAAAAGCTAACAAGAATACGTTTTTTGTTTATTTATTTATTTTTAGTGGTGGCTTGATTTCCAAATTGATTCATCTGATTGAAGCAAGTGAGAGCTGAGGTGTTTTTGGTTATCACCACCTTTAAGCCAAGCAGCAGAAACAAAGCAAAGCTTAATAAAATCATTGTGAACTTCAAAAGACTTTAATAAATTTTAAAAAGCTGCACCAATGGTGTAGAAAGTTTTAAAATGAAAAAGAATTAGAAGAGGATGGAAAGATAAAAGCAGAAAAACAAAAGCATTACCTGCATCAACGTCAGCTAGTTAACAGTGGCAGCCAAGAAAACGGGAGAGAAATAACAAAAACAAAAATCAAAAAGCCTGTCAAACATGCATAGTAACAGTTGCACAAATGAAACTGGATTGAGCAGTTTTAGTTGCATGGTCTAATGTATCTGGACACCAAGTATTTACTATCCCTGAGAGGTCATTACCATCATTTCATGTTTACATTTTTATGTTAAAAATGAAATGGGCCCGACCTGATGCTACAAACCTGAAAACAGGTTGGTAATT
>JAOUQU010404519.1:0-22416 GCA_028566735.1 Ammoglanis amapaensis
CCCCAACTTCCAGACAAGTTGGGATATGCGAAGAGAAACATTTCGTTGTACTGTATATGTGTAATGACAAATAAAATATATGTATTTGTATATATATATATATATATATATATATATATATATATATATATACCACATTAATTTAAATCATTGAATCATATAAATCTTACTTTTGTGTCGCTGTTGGTGTTGGGTATTCACTAGGGTTTCATGAGACATTTCATTAATTGTTTAGCAATATAAATAACCCTACATTATAAACAGAAGAAGCTAAAATTCACATATTGAGTACAAAATCAATTCACTTATATTTCCAATACATTTACTAACTGCTTGATTACACATCCAACACACATTATGAACATGAAATTTTAGGATTTTTAAAAAATGTAAGTCAGAAAAGATTGACAGAGCAAAGACAGACATCTGACTGATGCACTCTAAATATAAAAGATGGAACATCTGAGATATAAATACATCAACCTAATGCTCCTCGTCAGGAATCAACTCTCTCACTAACATCTTTTCCCACTTCAGCTAGTTTGCTCTGCACGACGGAACGTCTCAATCTGTGGCTCGTTTTTGAGAACAGAAGATCTAACTCTTAATTTACTCTCCTTGCTGCTGATAAGACTCTCCGAGACGTTTCTGCAGCCATATAAACAAGGCGAAGTTCAAATACTTTGGGGAGATGAAGCAAGCCAGGAGGCACACCCTAACTCACACCAGATCCTGTATGTGCTAAATTACTGACTCTCGGTTATTCTATCAGAGAAATCTAGTAAATATCACGTAAAGATAATTCTCATGGGCAGAACGATAGTGCTGGAAAATGACATGGGTGCCTGGAAATGGGAGCGATCGTTTATTCCCTGCCTGAGCGGGGAGTTTTTATGGCTTTCATAAGCCTTCAAAGCTTTCCCCTGAACATTCCAGTCGCTTCTCATTGTCCAAAGACATGTAAATGTGACACTACTGGACATTACCATCTGTCATTCTAATAAAGCATGACCTTTTCCCAAATACTTGAGAACATTTTTGTGTAATATAACTCCCTTCGTTGTCCAAACGCATTTAAATGTGAGTTTTCGTGCAATACTGTAATAACATAGTTATAAATACATAGCTACAGTATTTCTATATCTATCATTTATCACCCAGGCATTTATCACCCTGGCTAGGTATCTATGGGGACAATACAATCTCCAATCGACCTGATGGAATGTGTTTGCATGACAACGGTGATGCCTCAGTGCCGTCGTTTTCCTTTAATAGTTCTTCACCAGTGTCATACGCACCATGAAATAACTCATGATCACATGGCAAGAGGGCGTCAAGTTTCTGAGGGTTCTGTTGTGTTTGTGTTTACCCTCCGATTTTATTGATGAATGAGAACGGCTGATGTTGTAGTTTTTAGCCCACTCTTGTAGTATTGATTAGACCCAATAAGTATATTATATTATATACTTTTATATACATATATTTTTTTATTTATTATAATACAGTTTTATTTCTAGCTATGTAAACACTTTTGTGTTTGAGCACTCTTTTTGAGTAAAAAAATAATCACTTCATGAGATTTATATATATAAAATATTTAGTAAACAAATCCATTTCGCATTTAGAATTCATGCTAACCCGAAGCTAACCGCCCGAAAGGCGGGAATATCTGAATAGCCTGAGGGTCGCCATGGAAACTTTTATTTGATGGGGCAGCTCTAAAAAGCCTACTAGCACACTACTTAGTGTGCTAGATTAGTAGGGTTACTATGGAAAAAAAGTTACTATGTAGTGTATAGGATAGGCTAGGCTACATGTTTAGTGTACTACATAGAAGAGTAGTATTGGTAGTGCACATGGCGACCGTTATTCGTCTGTCTCTCTCTCTCTCCCTCTCTCTCACTCTCTCTCTCTGTGTAAGTGTCTCTCTCTCTTTATGGTTTAGTTTGCGCTTGTACTCCTCTCACAGCACATTTACATCCACACCAAGATGGCGTTAACGCGTTTCTTCTGGCTCCTGCTTCTCTTCGTTGTACAATGTGAGTGGCTTTTTTTATCGTTTAACGCTCGCCGGTGAGGAGAAATGTTTTCGCCTCCTGACTGGAACTTTTCGGGGCTCGTTTTCCGAACAAAGTTCTCCGAGAACCAGAATTAAAACCCGAACCTAAAACTTCTTCGTGGAATTAAATGTAAGGTCGTTATAAAGTGGATAAAAGTAGCGGCGGTGGGGTTTGTTGTTCGGGTTTCACCAGCACCGGTTGCATCAGTCGGTCGAAAAGCAACACGGTGGATTTTAGTGGTCGGAGATTAAAAGGAAGTCTCCGCGGCTTTGGCATGTTCTCCCCATGTTTGCGTGGGTTCATACCGGGCGATGTGGTTTCCTCCCACAGTAAAAATTTAAATAAAAATAATAATAATAATAATAATTTATATATATATATATATATATATATATATCTTAAGTTTATGTTAATAAACTAATTAATGTTGTTGCAGAGATATAAAATGAAATTGCTTATATTAATTTTCATAATCCATTATCCATCTATCTACTATCTGTAATAGTAAAAAATATACTCATATGTTCCCTTTCTTATGTAAACCGTATGTCATATGTGTAATTATTTTTAATCACTTATTTTTAGTTTTGGTTAATTGTTAAAATAATTTTTTTTGGCTTGCTTTTATATATTTATACTCAGTACTTTTGTACGGAGTGACTTACTTTCCCTTTGCTTTTATAACAAAATAATTTCCCCCGCACAGTGGGACTAATAAAGGATTATCGATCTTATTTTATCTTATTTTATAATTCGAAGGATTATACAGATTCAAGACGATATCCAGTTTTTCCTTCAGCTTTGATCACAAGTAACAGTTTCACCGTTGGACCCCTGAGCAAGGTCCTTAAAGATCGTGTTTTGTCATAACTGTTAGTCGTTGGGGCAGTTTTGAATCACAGAACGTCACGTTTTACACTCTAGATCGTATTAATGGAATTAATGGAAACCTTCATTTATCAGGATACGCAAGTCACAAAGACAATTTTGCGCCGTCAATTTATTTTACCTTAAATGTTTTTTGACTGTGTAGGAAACCGGGTAGGAGTACCCAGAGGAACGGAACCGAGAACTCAGAATCGTTTATTAGTTCAAAATAAGCTTGTTGTGTAGCTGAAGCTGAGATTAGTTCAGTTCCTGAATGCGTTTGAGCTCAGAATTTGTTGTTTAGCGATTGATTAGTGTGGAATAACTACATTAAATGTTCTATTTAGAAACAGTCAGTTTTTGTAGATATATTTCTACTAATCACAGCAGATTTATTTACTTCCTTTACGGACACTTTGAATTTTGTACCCAATTTTAACATAAAACACCAGATTATTTTAAGATGTGATTTATGTCAGGTTCACATCATTTGGTTTCTGTCGTATTTCTTTCAATTAAGTCACTCTGTGGTTCCAGTTTGAAGCATTAAAATCGAACTAACTAATAACTAACGAACATAATAATCATAACCAGCACAATAATCTAACGGTGGAAGATATTTGCTTTGTGCATTTCTTATTGCAGCTAATTAGTTTATGGTTTGGACAAAAGGAATGTAAGTGATATATAATAACTAAATATATAATTATGTTACAGACATTTCTGCGCCGAATGACATCTGTGCTTAAATCCCAGGAGTCCAAATCCTTCCACTCCTTCTTTTCTTCTCTGTAAATAATATTTTTGGAAAGTTCTAGGGTAAAGTAATGTTTTGGTACTTTCGTAAGAGCTCTACTGTTTCGTTCTGTTCTTGGCAAACCTCTGAAACGAAACTGGCTGCACGTTATGTATTGCGAAAATATGATTTGGCGATGTCCTCCAAGATCTTTTATCAGCGCCGCTTATAAGTTCTCCGTATGAGCAAATGTTTAGTATTACAGGAATGATCCAATTATAGATGTACCTCTCTGGTCATACGTCTCTTTGGGAGTAAGATAATACGCTGCGGTTTTGGCCTGGCTTTTAGATTAATATGCAGCTTAATTGTACCACGATTATTTTTTAATTTTTAAACTATGGCTTTACTGAGGTTTTTGCTTGTCTTATATAAATAATGTAAATCAGTCCAAGTGAAATCAAACTGCAATCTCGTTTTTGATAACTGAACTAGACTCGCAGTAAATAGATAACTTTGTTTTTTTTGTTATTTAGTTAGTTTTTAGTTTAGTTCTTAGTTTTACATTTACGTTTTTAACGTACACGTAACGTAGTGACTTACATGATAGTTACAGCGTACAGTCGTAAACACGGTTACCAACCAAACAGAGACGGGTTTTGAACCAGCGACCTTCTGTTTATTAGTCTAGTACCTTATTCACTAGGCTCTGGTCCTAAACAGAAACTCTGTGCTGAATGGTTATCTAATGTTATAATAGGCCACTGTTTGATTAGTATTTAGTTTTTCGGTTAATTGGGGTAAAACTGTTATTGCATTTGGAGAAAATGAAAAAGGAACTTAGAACAGTTTTATCATTTAAGTGTATGAACTGGCTTAAATCACTCAACATGCAGTTAGACTGGATCTGTTTATCTGGCCATGCTGATTGTTCACAAGTTTCTAGAAAGACAAACGAATGTGGAACTTTTTCATGACTTAAAACGTATCTATTCTGAATACCAAAGTCCATGAGTTCATAACAAGTCATGCGATTGAGTAAACTAGTTTGTGGTCAGAAATTTGAAGCCCTTTAGTGCCTCAGTGTTTGAAAGCTGTTTAAAGGAGCTCTGGAAAGTGTTCATCCCGCCCTGTCAAAGTGGAGCAACAGCAGGATATCAGAACAGTGTTTTAAAAAAGCATTTAGCTCGGGGTAAACACTCGTCCGTTTTAGTAAGCTGTATGCTCTGGCAGCGAAGTAGTGACTGTTCAGGACTAGAAATCAAGAAAGGTCATCATTACAAGTTGCCATTGTTGGACCCCTGAGCAAGGCTCTCAACCTTCAATCGCTCATGTTGTATTCAGTCTTTATTTGATCTGCTAAATGCAGCAAATGTACTTTTTACTAAATAATTTTGCCCTTTTTTTCTTTTTGGTCAGGGTCGTAGCAATTCTGGGTTTATGGGTTAGGGTTGGAACGATGACCCACAATGTATTCACTTTGTATCATCGGTATTTCTGTTTAATGAATCAACGTTCATAGCTATTACAGAATAAGGATTCGTTCTAAAATGTTTTAGTACCTACATCAGAAATCAATGGAATAATGGAAATAAATAAATAAAAAGTTTGCCATAATTTGCTTTCAATTGTATCGTAAATAAACGAATGTATCATAAACTTCTTATTGTGAATTGTAGTGCATTGGGGGTCGATTGCATCGTTACATCTCTTATCAGGGAACACTGGATGTAATCCAGGACTGGATGTGAGTCCATGATAAAGTTTTGGTCACAATTATCCCCCTCACACGAGACACTAAGTTACATTCGGATAGATGACTGTGACACGTCTGTGACTTCAGAAAGAATTTTTATTTATGAAGAGCTTTGTTTTGATAGCAGTTTTATTTTACTTTTATGGTACCTAGAAGACACTCTTACCCAAAGTGATAAAATAAAACACCTTTATTCGTCTTTATACACATACAGATGTTCAGTACAATGGAATTCTTTCCTAACATATTCTAAGAACTTTGGGTGGCAGCTTGGTTATTACTAACTTGTTACCTTAACCACTAAGCTCTCACTGCCTTGAGATTTATTCAATTCAGAATTGCTTCCTTTTACCGTGTTTGTGCCAATTATAGCATTTTGAAATTTTATGTTCGTTATTTTCTTTGAAAAGAGAATAGAGATAATGCAGATAATCTTTGATTTAAAATGTTTCTGTATGAAAACACCAATAAGAGGGATAGAAGTGTTAAAAATGTTTTTGTTTTTTTTTCTGAGCGGTTCGTCATGTTGGCTGCTTTTCTTTCCTCCTACACTTTTAAAACAAATGTGCTTTTGCCTGTAAAAAGCAGACAGATCCTCCTGGAATACTCCCTCACCCACACACTTAGATTTTAGTAAGTGGTAGAGATAAACGGACGACACGGCATGGCGCTTCACTCCTTGTTGCTTCTGGGAGAATCTTTTCAGGACGTGTAACTTGCGGTTAATGCAGGGGGTCACGGGTTAGTCGAGCCTGCGTGTCTCCAAAGCAAAACACCAGCCGTAACCGTCCCTCCATGGCTACGATCAGGTGTAGATCGCACAAGAGACAGGCATGAAGGGTTACCACTTTACCATCAGCGTGGTTCAAAGAAATATTTGACACTGGGCACCGAAGTAATCCACTTGGGTTCCACAACAGTTAAACATGCTGACTCCACGAGCGACAGAAGACCAGGCGCGTCTGGTGGACCAATGGCCACGTAATGGCCACAAACAGCCCAGCACCTGTGGGCCGGATTGGCCGGGGGGGCGCCACTAACGTAGAGATCAGCAAAATATCCAAGGCAGCTCGCCACACCATGTCCAGTCAGCCGAGGGAACATATGTGGAATGCTCTCCCACAGTACATCACAGAGCAAATGGGCGTCAAATATACACTGGATGAAAACAAAAACATAGCGTGAAGTTATTTTGGTATCTTGTTTTTGTGACTACATTGTAAGTTGATAAAATGTATTCAAAACCGACCAATGATAAGCTTTTTCGACCAATCATGTCTGTGTAGTAGGTGATACCATCAACTGTTTCGTTCACTGAGCTTATACAAGTTCAAAGCAGAAAGCCTCGCAGGCATCTTGTCTCTTGTTTGCATAAATTACCAAAATATAAATGCATACAGAAGGAAACATATTTAGGAGACGGTGTCAGTTTATTATTGATCGATTTGTATCGATAACAAGACCCTGGAGGAAATAAGAATAGCAACAAGTATTCTTTAATAATAACAAATCTCAATTGTTTCTTATAAGACGATAAAGAATGTTGCATTTTATACACATTTCCAATCAATTTAGACCCTTAAAAGTGTCTTGTTTTTGTAACGAGGTGCACGTACAAACACATGCAGTGTTCCAGTCTGTGTCGGTGATGCCACCAAATTTTACCATTCCACTTATTTATCTGTATGAACTTTCAAGTTTCAAGTACAGTTTTAACGATTCCTCAAACGTCCCAGGCTTAAACCTTTCTGGAATGTCACATATACACATAAAACTCTCTGCTTGTATTTGTATTTGAACTTTCTCTGTCTCTGTACCTTGCTTCGTGTACGTAGAAGCAAGCTGGACAGAAAGGACTTGATAAATATTTTTCTATATCCATTAGTTATTTATGAAGTGTTGCTGTATTTCTTCTCGTTATAAGATATGGCAGATGGAGGTAAAGCTCAAACATTAATGCTTCAGGAATGCCGAACATGCATTCCCCAAATGTCAGAGGGATTTCCATAAAACATATGCATTGATCAAAGTAGGTTGTGGCTCCTGCACTGAGATGATATACAAGTTCAAAACAGAATAGATGCAAGACTGTACAGTATAAAAGAAAACTGTTCTTCAAACGCTGCGTGGTTTTAAGGCCTGTTTTTTATTTATAAACTGTGTTACGATACAAATTATGACCTCAGCCCAGGAACTGTGCAATCAAGGTCATCAAAAATGATCTACATATGAAACTTGTTAAAAAAAAGCAGGCTAATCCAACATGGAAAAACCTGAAACCAACAAGAATGGTCTTGAGTATTCGAACCTTGGTTTGCAGGTTGAGCGTTACTATGTTCCGATCGATTGTATTGTTCAGATTGTATAAACGGCTTCTGGCACAACACATCGCATCATTCGTCCGGTGGCCGCCGGCATCCATCGATCAGCGGTTTACTCACTTTCACACAGTGATTTTTAATTACACTTCATTCTGCTACACTGAAAAGCGTGGATCTCGAGATCAGCGTGGCGTCGCTTTCCGTGCACCAATACAGCCAAGACGATCGCTTTGGATTAAGCCCAGTATTTACAGTGTTATCTGTAAGGCAATTATTGTTTCTAAAAATAGGAGCATGCAGCAGATCATCTGACTGCCGCCGCTGGATAAAGACGGCTGCTTTGGGGCTGCTTCACGATTTCAGCTCATCAGATTTGGATGTTTTTTTTAAATTAGGAATTGAAATTTATCTCATTTTACATCGAAGTAAAAGTCCGGATATCTTGCATGTTTTATTCTTTATATCATTTTTAGAATAAAAAGTGTTCAGTCCTTGTCTGTGGTGACACAGTAATATCAGGAGACATTTTGCTTTCCCCGGAGAGACGGCTGGCTGGTATTTTCAAGCTCTGAGTTGTTTGTCATCTAACAAGTCTATCACCAGTACACAAAATGCCAAGACTAACAGACTTTCTTGTCTGAGCTGGCAGACTTGACAGTAATTTAATTTTTTCACAGCAGGTACCGTTTTCAAAACGACGTTCTCTGATTACCCGATTGGATCTCGACATTAAAAGCATTCCTGCATTTTCTTTACAGTAGAAACCTGTCGCACTGGAACCATTGGCTCATTTGGATTGGCGGTGGTGCCACTCAGACAGCGTGACACCAGTTTAATCAACCAAAGTTATTCCCATAAACCAAGCATACAGGCGTGTTTACAACAGTCTTGATAAATTACCCAAATGTAAATGCATGCAGAATCCAAAACATACCCCGGACGGTGTAAGTCCATTGCTGATTGATTGATTTATTGATTGATTGATATCGATAACATGACCCTGGAGGGGACAAGGATGGGTAACATCCATTACTAATAACAATATTCTTTGCTTTAAGTGTAAAAACAAATCTTAATTGTGTCTCGTTGGACAAGAAAGAAGGTTGCATATTTACACACATATACAATCTACAAGTCCATCAATTTGTAGATATTTTATTTGTAATAATTTAAAGAAAACAGATGGATGGATTTTATTGTAACTTAGGGTGTTTACAGGAGCATTTGAGACCCACATGTGAATACAAAAACGTGCAAAAAGTGAATTTTGCTCAATAATAATTGACCTTTGAGAATAACATGAGCAATTTTCAGCTGTCAATCAGTACAATGTTATTACGATGCTATTCCGATCGTTATGAGAAATTAATGATGACTAGTGAGGACGTGCTTTCTTTCAGAATAACAATACTCCTATTGTCCGAACACAAGGAGTCGATAAAGAATTGAACGTGTATGAAAATGCTACAGATCCTTCAGATACGCTGTGGGCTGTGCAGTCACCAGATCTCAACCCGCTTTGGCGAAACTTTGTAGAAAGAATGTTCTGTTCGTCTAGCACATCTTGACCATGTTGCAAAATTGATAACCTTGATATCAAGGTAAATAAAAACTGATATGCTACGTGTGGTGGTCCAGCAACTTCGAAGACCAGTCGTATTGTTTTTTTTATATTAAGTTGCTGTAGGATCTGCAGGACTTTTGAACTTTTTAAACTCAGTGCAGTTAGTCCACTGCAGCGTGAAATCCTCTTTAGCACCAGATTTGCAATCTAAATGAAGACAGATGGTCAGATTGCACAGATTTATACATATACTTTCTATATTCTTTCACAAGGAATTTAATGTGTTTTGTTCTGAGAGACACCAGATTTTATCCCGTCTTTATTTTTGTACTTTATTCAAGTACAGAAGTATTTCTTAACCAATTAGTCAATTAACTCAATAGCTGCAGCCCCGAATTCTGCTGAAATGCGCTCACCGCATGTGTCCCGGGTGCGGTAGGGTTCTCTCGGGTGTAAGTGTATTCACTCGCGGTGGCTGCGAGCTGAGAACGCATGTGCTAGCTAAGGAAGTGCTTCACATATCTTAGAGAATGCCTGGCATAGGTGGGACGCTTGCTAACTGCTGGCTATGAAACGGGCACATCTTACTGTCGAATGTACAGTCCAAAAACCACCATCATGCATCATCAAAAATCCCTGAGGTCGTCGTTACAAATGGAATACGACAACGTAATAGAAACATATTCAAATATTGTATATATAATGCAATCCGACGGGTTTACATTTTATATTGTTTATGAAAAAGCAGACATGCTTTTCAGGCCAAATAACACACATACCTTTCAACAACGTCAATGCTTTTTTTAACATGTCCACATTCAGGCAGCAAGGGGGCAGTTTCAGCTGTCCAACTTTTTTTGGGGGGGTGGGGGGGCGGTGAGATTGCCAATTACATTGGCCAATCTCACATGTAACCTTCTTTTTCTTTTAACCCCTTTGACATTGTGCTTGATGTTCTGATGAAGTCTGAAATGGTGTTAGAGAACTGAACCCCAAACTGCTCCCTGGGTTCCATGTGTGTGTAAATGTGTACGTCACAGTACGGTTCAGGTTAAATGTGGAGAAATTCTTGCGAAATGCATATTGGTGTCGGCACGTTGGCTCATTTGGGTAGCACTGTCACTTCACAACAAGAAGGTCCTGGGTTCCATCCCTTGTCCGGTCTGGGTCTTTTCTGTGGGGAGTTCAAGTTAAATCAATGTGTATTTTTATAGCACTGTTTACAATAAACATCGTCACAAAGTAGCTTTATTTACCTCCAACCCAAAGCAAAAAAACTAAAAAGCAAGCCTAGGACGACTGTGGAAAGGAAAAACTTTCTGAAATAAGAAAACACTGGAAGGAACTTTGGGTAGTTCATAAATATTAATCAGGCACCATTTCCACCAAGCTGCCACTATTGGGTTCCTGAGCAAAGCCCAACACCTAGCTAAGATACTGTACGGCAAATAAAGTAGCTCGGGACTCATGCATTAACTGATCAGTACAGTGACCCGTAGTTAAGAAGATTAACACATGACACATTAACACATATTCTCAGTTTTTGTAAATCAGCTGCCGTCAGTGTTTTAGTCGGATTTCCGAAAGTAGCCTCATTATGTTCAGTGATTAGACCAGAGTCACCAGGGTCTGAACCAAGATGTTTATGGAGTGGCTCTTATCTGGTTATGCAAACCTTATTTTAACCTTAGAAGTCGTTATCACGGATGTCTCAAGGCAGTGTTTCCTGCAGGAAATGGTTCTGAGAATTAACCTGTTGACAAAGAAATGAACAACAAAACAAGAATTCCTTTTTGGTCACAGCATGGATGAATGTATAGCTCGGTGATAATAAACAGATTAGGGAATTATGGGAAAGGGTAAGATGTATGAAAGGAAGAAAGCTGTCGGGCAATAATTAAAGTAACATTATATTTTAAGAGCATAGAGAGAAATTCCCTGATTCTAGATTTAATTGAATTGGAAAGTATCTTTAAACATTATTAGGATTAGATTGTTATAGTTACAGATTTGTGGTCTTTCTTGTAGATATAAAATTCTTTAATATTTTTTAGCTTGCCTTTATCGTGATGTGGATTTTACAACAAAGAGAGCATTGATTTAAAGGTTGTGAAATGTTTACAGCTGGAATATCTTGGAGAATCACACCGACAAATAATTAATGGACGACAAGGACAGAATAGAAAAGAACACGTAAGACTAGTTCTGTCTTAAACAGTACGTCTCAAAATCACTCAAGCGTTCCGATTTGTTTGTTTCCAGCCATCATAAAATGGTTTATGTTTTAAGCTCTGGTGTCTGTTTTAAACCAGGACAGTGATGCACCGTGCTGGCATGTTTTGAAAACCATGGGGGCATCGATCGGATAGTTTGAGGATCATAGTTCCTCAGGCACTTTGCTCAACGATCTGCGATTCAAATTTATTTATGCACACACTTCTCTTCACCACTCCATATCGCCTACTATGTGTTTGTAGGGGGAAAAACATGCTCAGAGAGAGGAGCGTCTCTACCCCGAAATGACAAGTTTCAGCACAGATGACATCAGAGCATTTAAGGTGGTCTTGTTTAGACAGGGCATGTCTGGCAATTATCTTGGGTGGTGATAATTACAACCATTCTGCCCAAAATTTGGGTAATTTAGTCTTAATAGACTTGCCGTTGTTTACGTTTCATTTTCCTTGTAAGAGACCAGCAATACGTTTGAAGTCGCATAGAAAACAAAGTTTTGCTCAACAGGCAAAATAAAAAAAAAATCTGAAGTAAATGAGCCAAATTTCACAGCAAAAAAACAAACTTATTGAGTGTTTGTGGTGTTCAGTGCCCCTCCCCCATTGGCACATCCAATCCCGCCATGTGTTTACGTCATAAGCCTTTTCAATGGTACGTCTGTATTTACTACATGGAAATGCACCCAGTCACGGTCGAATCGAATTTTAGTAATCTAGCAGTTTATTTTAATAATTTTAACTCTAATCTTAACACTAAGCCAAGCTTTAATACACAACATACAGGGAATGATACACAGTTTTAAGCGACACGGCGTGCAACTTAATCCATCAGCATTATTGGCGTATTTGAAGTGCCACACAGTTCTTTAACCAACAAGTAGTGGGTTGGCGTATATGCCAGATGCTCTATAAGGTCGTATCAACCTATATGGACGTCTTTGTGAGATCCTGTTGGACTGTTAAGTATGCAGGATTATCGTGTTAGCACTCAATCTAGCAAAAACAAAGGGATTAGCGTAGCACTTTAATGTCGAGCAAGCACCAGATGTGGACATGATTCCCTTTTTAGTAGACAGGGATTTATCTGGACGTGAAGTATCCAAATAATCCGGTAAATTCCTTGATCTTCTCTATGTCAGGTGCCTGATGAATCGTAAAGGCTTTTCAATCGATTGCATATCTAAAAAGAATATGTAGTACATAATTATATCAATGCAAACAACATTGTACTACAAGTAATCCTTGTAGTTGCATCGTCACCCGGCTTTCGGTTACAAAAAGTTCCCTTTTCCTAGCATTACTGTGATTGTAGTTCCCATGTAATATCACTGGCTGATACTGAAATGCCACTGCCGGATGCAGCACATCTGGCGCTGTTTGTCGCTGACATGGCGGTGTTTTAAAGCCTTTTCTTCATTTTTATTGAAGAAGCTGTTTGATTAGAGCAAGAGTGTGTATACGAGCTGGACATCGAATAAGCCGAACGTGGGGTAAATTAATGTTGATATTTACAGCCGCTCTGATGGCACAGCAGTAAATTACACCAGCCCATTAGAGCTCGGATTCCTAGTGCTCCTATCCGTTAGTCAGGTGTTAATAATACTGACAAGATGGGTTTTATTGGAAGCGAGAAGGTCAAGGTGCTGCAGTTGACTGCTTTGGATCTGGGAAGTGAACCTGTGACCCTGACCAGAAGTAAAATGTAGTAAAACAGTGAAAATTTCGGTACTATAAATGTTCTTCTATTGACATCCTATTGATGCCTTTATAGCCAAAAGCGACTTATAATTCATATAATATATAACAGAAAACCACTGTAAGCGATCGAGGGTTGAGTGGCAATTTGTTTGCAGTAGTAGGGCTTGAACCGACAAGCTTCTGATCTCCAGCCAAGTACCTTAACCACTAACCCATTACTGACAATTGCGTTGTTCTTATTAGTGGTTCTTAAAATCACCCCCCCCCCACACCCATTTATGTGTATAAAGCTTGTTTAGTTGCTTCATGAACAGGACGAGCAGCTGCAGAAGCCAGACCGATATAAAGTCGATATAATGCCGCTCTTGCCCTGTGTGTCATCCCCCATAAGCCCTTCTGCTCCCCCCCCAATCGCCTGGAATGTCCCCATTTGTTTTGGACGCCCACAGAACGGATGGCATCGACCTTTCAGCGTTTTTTGCCGACCAAGAGGGCTTTCAAAACATTTCCCGCAAGAGACGGGAACCTCTCGAGCAGGTGATGGAGGGCTTCCTGTTCCCTATCGCTCGCACCTGTTACAACATTCCCGTCAAGCTTCTCATACAACATATGCTAACTATTAGGGCTCAGTCTCCACGTATTACACCACTGTGTAATATACGTACAGTCTGCGATACCGTATTGAAACCTTTCCACGTTCCACCTCCAGCAACTTAGCATGTATTCATGCTGCCGCAGTTGTGCATTGCGTTCTGGGGGGTGTTGCATATCTGCTGAGTAATATTTCCAGGTTATATTTGTCACCCAGCTCCGGCTCCACCTTTACCCCATGAGTAGAGGTCTGTTTAAAAATGCACTTCAATGCTCACGGCACTGACGTTGTTCTTCCGCCTCTCACTGGTTTATATTTTTTGATGATTTGATTGCATCGTCCACATTAGGGGTTCCACAGTTAGAAAAATATCTGCAATTAGTATATGAAAGTAATTTTAATTAGTCTTTGGCAATATAAATCAGATTTCTAATCAGATTAAGCCAAGCTGCTGCAGTTAATGAGCCAAGTGTACATGCTGTTTAAAAATATATCATTCTTATGTTTTGGGACAAAGACATTCGCAGAGAATTCTGTAAGAATGATGAGATAAGGAACGCTCTACGTTTGCTCATTATTTCATATATTATGTGCTTGTGGTCGTAGTTCACTACCTCTTAATGCCATGTCTTGTTTAATAACAAAAATGCCACCGGTTCAAGCCCTTCTACTACCGCCATTACCACTTGACCCATTAACCCTCAGTTGCTCAAAATACCAGTGTTGTTATTGGTAATTGTAAGTCGCTTCGAATCGTGGACGAAGGACTTGTAGGATCACTGCTATGCATGTGTACTGTATTGTGGCTTGTGTTGGTATTGTTATGGAGATTTGGTTTTTAAATACGGAGACATACCAGAAGCACGAGGGTTCGGCCAAAAAAAGCTTCCAAGACCTCTGCACTCCACCCTTATTAGAAGTCTAGATAAAGATAGTCTCATGGATGGATAGGCAGCAAACAAGTGAAAGTTCAAACAGTCCTTGAAAGCTGATCTTCACAGCACCCAGCAGTGATGGCACACACTGCTGAAAGCCTGGAGAAAAGGGTCACTGACCTTTCACATTGCTGATTGACCTGTTATATTGGTCCAAAACACTAAATCACCTGTTGCTTTCTGTGGCCGAGAAGAAAACGGTCAAAATGGGTCGGATGAAGCAGGTGAATATTTATCGCCTGTTTTTGAGAATGTCCTATAGACGTCCAATGATTCAGCAATGTGGATGGGCGCATTATTATCCTGGACTCGAGGGGCGCTGTTCATGAGTGGGTACAGGCGAGGCAAACGTGGCTCAATCACAGTTGGTGTTTGTTAAACACAAGAATTGTCGACAAAGATCAGCAACAAATAAGCGAAAATACAAGATAACAAATGCGTACCAAGAGATGGTTCAAAACAGTCCGAGGGTAGGAACGACTTCTCTCGTTTTATTATTACACTGTGCAAAAACAATACATCAGTACATCCATCGTCCAAAAATAATTCACGAGCAATATGATAATAAGTAGACGAGGAAAATCTCTAAAAATGCTCAGATCATTAGGACTTGGGAACACATTCAGCTGATCTAACTGCCAAAGAGAGTTACCACACAACACTACTTCTGTTCAGACTCACAAACAGAATGGCAATTAATTGGATCTACCATGGGGGGGGCACACCACACAAAGCACAATGTGATTCGAGCGATTTGTGCTCGGCCTGAGCAGAATGAATGCCACCACTCGGCTTATAATGCCAAGTTTATGAGCTTCCTTCTACTGATGCCTTTACTGCCCAGTCCGGACTACAATGCTGCCAATCAGAAGCTTGTAAAACTGAACATTTCGTTGTTTTAAGTTAAATCTTTGTTTAGTCTGAAGTGAGCTGTGCGAGAACATTTACGTTCTTGGCATCTAGAGCGACTTTCAAATGTATCATCACCATATTATTGATTAATTAGATAGAAATCTGGTAAAAGTTTTTTTTTTTAATTTAAGATCTGGTTTAGAACGAAACACCAAATAATTCTTATTTTATTCAAATAACTTTTAAGCAATTTATACAATTATATGCTTGTACTATGGATTATCTACTGCCTCCTTCTGGTGAAATATAAAATATCTTTTTTTGTATGTGTATATTATACTGTGGTCATAAAACACTGCTGCTGGATCGCATGTTGTTGGTTTAATGGATCGCATGTTGTTGATTTAATGACGGAGGCCGCAGGCCGGTTGAAATGTAAACACGGGCCACAATTGGCCCACAGGCCGGACTTTAAACATTGGTGTAGATGAACTCCACAGAGTTGTGAACTACATGCTTGGGATGAATTGGAACGATATTTTTAACTTAATTGAAACAAATCTCAACTGTGTGTCTGCATGTGTGTGTGTGTGTCTCTGTGTGTGTGTGTGTTCACCTAGTTTAGTGCACTTTTTTCGGTGGGCCTGTTTTAAGCAGGAACTGGAGAGGATTATGGGTGCGCCCACACTAAATCAACAAGTCCCCCACCAGCCATGTGGTGCCATTATTGAGCTGTCTGATAAGCCTTATTTGGTCGTAATGGGTTTCTTTTTATACCCCGTTGTTAAAAACATTGCTAATCAGCCAGTCAATACACACGGATAAACCTTCTAGATAAATCTTCACTTCTTTTCTTGTCCTGTAACCCGGTTGTTCTGGACGTCTTGTAGTTTAGAAGAGTTTTTCTTTTTTACACACAAGTTTGGGAGGGTACCTTGTCAAGGGTTTGTTTATTCCTTGTATTGAATCATTTCAGCCTGGATGAACTTGAACAGAATAAAACTTATGATCCGAGGTGTCCATTTACGTATATATAAGGTGACTTACGAAAGCATTTTATGTCACACCGTGTGCGCTCCCAAGAAGTCGGCTGTTTGAGATCATAGAGATCGTAAAATTCTGCATAGCAAAAACAAAAACAAGCGTTCTGAATTAACCCTGGTGGCAGAATTGCTTAAAGACAAAAATAATCTTGTTTTTTTGTGTGTTAATAAATTATTGTTGCATCTATTTAGGCAGCGAGGCAGCTCACTACGGTTTAAACGCAACCGTTTGTGTTTTTTTTATACCAAAGATTCGATTTTCGCTCTCTGTGCTTCAATTGGAATCATAATCAGGGCCTTATTCTGCAAAGACGTTTTTTATTAACATCTCATCCTAACAGTTTCTTTCAGACAGCAAACAGCAAAACTGTCGCAAGCCGTCTTTATTAACCGAAAAACAAAAAGGTTAGTGCGACATAGGTGCGGTTCTATTGTATATATCAGCAGCATTTGGGGTAGGCTTTGGTGCAAATTGCATTCCTAATTAGGATTAAGGAAGAGGTCAGTCTGCCTGGAAGAGAATGCGAGGCATTTGCAGCAAGTGCGACTGATGCCATCTGTGCCGTGAGCAACTAATTTTGGCAACACGATTTAAAGATTCTGTGCTGATGGCTTCCCAACGATCTTCCTCACGATGGCTTCCTCACGTTGGATCCTCGGCATCAGAAACGATGCACATTTATCTTCTCCGGTTAAGTATCCTCACAACGTAAAGCATTTCATGAGTATAATCCGTTCTGTCAGAGCCCGTCGGTGACCAAAAGCCTGAGAAGTGAGCCGTAATTCGGTCTTGTTAAAGGGGGGATGGTCGTGACTTCTGGATGCTGGCTGCTTGGAAATGGCACCGTATGGGATCTGCTGCTCTCTTACCTGTGAACGCAACAAATTAGTAAGCTGTGCAGACTCTGCCTGGCATTGACAGCCGCTATAAATAGCCGAGACTTCCCGAACATTAACTTGCTCTCAACCCTCGGAAGAATAACTCACAGACGTACTGCCTCCGATTGTCCATCAAGTCACCACTAAAGCACTCGGACAGATACAATTAAAACTTGCCGCTAGTCTGGTCTCGGTTAAGTTATGTCACAACTGACAGTCATCATAAGGATAATTGTGTTTAACTGTTTTATTGTTCCTCGGGTTGAATGAATAGTCGATTGTTAGAATAAACGACGACATTTCAGCTCTAAATTTTCATTCATTCTTGTCTTTCGACCAGACTGTCCGATCATCTCGTTCGTATATTGGACTGTGTACAGCCTTCCTACATGACTCTGTGAGCATGGCTCCCCCTGCAGGTGCGCCTGTGCTAGTTATGGTTATTCTGATTCCGTTTAAGGAATCAGCAAAGTCGACAACAATGACTTTTCTCACTGGTGGAAACAACAGAGGGTAAAATCAGAGAATCCGGCTGAATTCTTTTTGCACCTGAAGCCATATCATGTACTGAAAGATATGTGCTGTTTTCCACACCGTTGTAGGCGTCTTGACCAGATGTATGAGGCCACAGCTGTATGTTGTCCGCAAGCTCCAGATATTAGAAACTTACACCAAAGATTCTGCACTAACAGGACAAACAGTTTAACCCAAAGTGTCTCTGATCATTCTTTATAAAAGTACTAAGGATCCCGTTGAGAGTTTGAATCAGTTGTTTGGGCTGTCGAGTCGTTGGGTTTTGAATAGTGGCATTTATTCACGGTACTTATTAAAAGCTGCATAATACATTTAGCATTTGTTTAGTCCCGCCAACATAAAACAAAGCCTCGCCATTCATGCGAATCATCGTGAGAACGGAACGATATTAAACACGCCGTGTTGCTTACTCAGAAGAAGAACAGGATTCGTCGAAGCCTGGATTAAATCCATTTTCAGATTGTAAATCGAATGTCTTGCTCTGTTATACGTTGATGATGTGTGTGAAGTTACTGACCATTCAGGGTGTTTTGAGAAGTTGTTCGTTTTTCCGAGTGAAACCTGTAATGCTGAAGCGAATCTTACAGAACTTACAGACTCTTGCACAAAGTGACATCTTTCCCCGGCTTTTTGCTGACACCCTGACACCATTTTCAGGGCACCGATCAAGAGCTCGCTATGTAGCATTCTGCATTCATTAACGAAGCCAGAAAGCATGAGGGCAGAAGGGGAGCCCCAGGCTCAGATCAGATCAAGACCCAGTTTAGAAAGAAATGCGAACGAGTGGGACAACACGTGATTCGCATGAGCAGTTAGTCTTAACCTAAATCAAAACCAACATTCTCATCTGCATAAAGTGTTTAGTACAGGAAATAAGCTCGTGCTTATTACTTGTGGTCTGTCTTATTGTATGATATTTACTGTATTAATATAGGTACACTGATCACGTAATGCCCAGTAATTATTGCCCCACATTGGCATTGCTCTAAATTGCACTAGCTCGCTATATCTGGCACGCAAGATTAGTCTAAACATTAGTCTAGACATGGTCAGTGGCATACAGACATCAATGCACTGTCTTTGTTATCGGACAAATACGAACAGAAATACAATACAATGGTACATAAAATATCATAAACATTTCTATATCTCAATATTTCATGTAACATGCCCCTAAAAGCTTGGTACATCGAATTTGCCCTCAAGCTGAGACACACCGAGCCCCTCAGGAGCTCCCATCATGACCTGACATGATGTTTTTGCAGTTAAATCTACGGTCTGTGTAAAGAAGCAGCGGTGGACGGGGTTCATGGGGTCTTCCTGGATAAAATTGGGTTTATTCAAAGCTGCCGTGGTCATGGTAAACAACACGAGCGACGCTGACCGGAGCGTGTAAGGAATGGCTCCAAGGGCGTGTCTTATTTTAGCACGTCTCATCCCAGCGGAGTCAAATCAGTGCAAGCGTTTAAAAATAACAAGAATATTTATCCACTTTGTTCATCGCTGGGAGAACTGGACGCAACGAATGTTTCCTGGCCAGACTCAAAGTGATGGAAAGTGCCATGCCCCCGATTATAGACCTTGTGTTGACATTAGGTGTGGTGAATTTAAGCACGCCGCTGGTGGTGGTGGTGTGTTTGTTGTCGTCAACGACAAAGAATGTTAGCCAGGTCTCATCTTCTAAACACATCTACTAATGTATTAAGTCTTTTTAGGTCACACTGGCTCATCAGATGATGCTGGACCAGATCGTAATCTACATTTAGTGCTTTTAGTGCATTTTTGATTCAGTAAGCCCACAAGGAGGCGCACTGTTAACCTATTAACTCTCGGTGTGTGTCGGTGCCTCGATGTTTATGATGTTTCGATAATAAACCAGCGTATTAAAAGCCAGTTGTTCTTCAGTATTGATCAGCAACAAGTCATTAAAATTAGAGGGTACCGTATCGGCCCGAGTATAAGCCGCACCCGAATCTAAGCCACACCCTTAATTTTGAGAGGGATTCAGAAAAGATGTATAAAAATTGAGAGAATAAAACTTGATCTAGTGTTTTATTCTCTTTGGACTGGTGTGGTGGATACTGGGCTCAAAGTTCACGGCAATCGTCGCTAGATGGCGGAAGATCTCTCATGACATTTAAACAAGAATAACTACAGATAAATACAGCGGGCAGTAACGCAGCGCTGCCATTTCTGTCTTTAATCCGGGAATTATATTCAGATTACCCATGAACAAAACTTATTCTTGCGAAGAAAGAAGTAAAAGATTAAAACTCCAGCTGCTCCCGGAGGTGCCTCGACCGGGGGCGCACTATGTAGGTCATCATGGACCTGCCTTGTTCAAGGGTTCGATGGCATGACCGGTGTCGGGAGACACTGGCAGTGTCGTAACTTGATGAGGTGTGTGTTCAGACATCCTGCTGGACACTGTAAATTCAGCGCGAGTGTTAGTGATTGTTCAGCGCTTTAGGAGCTCACAGCTGAGGTGAACGGGACAGGATGTAGCAGACAGAGGGAGGAAAAGCAGACAAGAGATTCCTAACACCCCCCCTCTACACACACACACACACACACACACACCCGGCGCTTTGTTTTCCTACCGTACAGTCAGATGCTAATGCCAGCCTATTCACCAGCTAACATGGAAACACTGAACAGGATAACAGGATGTCATTGTTAGAAGTGTGTGTGTGTGTCTGTGTGTCTGTGTGTGTGTGTTAAATGTTCAGCATCCTTCCTTTAAACTAGGGTTTTACAAGCTGTTTTTGGCTGTGTAAATGTCTCAAGGCATCGCTTTGTTTTGTTTATGGCAGGTTGGAGCTCCTGTTATAGACAACCGGTTATTAGGATCATCAAAATTAACTGATTAAAAAAAAGATCCTATATTTATTTTAAATGAAACTGAATGGTGTCAGGCGGGTTTATTTACATTCAGCATCTAGCCTTAATCCCAAGTGACTTACAATTACGACGGAACACCAGTTTAAGCGATTGAGGGTTTGCTCAGGGGCCCAACAGTGACACCTCGGTGGTATCGGGGCTTGAATGGTATCGGCGACCTTCTGATCTCCATCCCAGTATCTCAACCACCAAGCCAACACTGTCCATGCAGTAGCTGGCCGATACCAATCCTCAAGTCTTCCTAGCATTCTTCAAAAGGTGTCGGACCTTTATCAAATGGGTATGTAACGATTCACAAAGAATCGATAATGATGATCGATTCACCGGGTGCACAGATATAAGACGTTCACCAGACCCTCTGTAGTGATGCGACATGATGTCGATTCAGAGCTGTAAAAAGGAAAACGACAGTGTCCAGGTGGCGGCGCTGTCCTGTAAAGAGCAGATGGAGGAGTATAAAACGGCCTCAAACTGTCAGATGACTAGTCTAGTGCTTTGATTTTTAATTTACTTTAATGGTCAAGCTGCTGGTCAGGGACAATAAGGAATACATTCAGGACTCGGGCACTTCATCACGGCTCAGCTTTTGGGTGAAAATAAATAAAAAAATAAAAAACTTAAGACTCAGAATATACAATATTATATTTGTGATATTGTTTAACTAAAAAGGGGTCTGCACATCAGATCCTGGAGCACGTCCGGGGTGTCTGTTTGGACGTACGATCCTCCAGCTGGACGCCCTTAGCAACATACAACATCTTCAAAGAGGTTAGCATGTTTTCGAACGCTTACAAAGACCAGATGTTGGAGGAGGCTCACATAAACAAACCTGAGCTCTGGTCTTCTGCGTCAGGTCCAGCTCAGCTGAGACAACCAGCAGTGTCACCCTACACTACATACACACTCTTCTCAAGTCTTATGTACCGCGCCTTTTATTTACATTACGTTCTCGGACGTTGGCAAAAGAATTCGGGTATAATAAAAAAAGAATCCGGGGAAGATCTGGACCGAGGTGCTCCAGCCAGATGTTTGTATGAGTAGCATCGAGCAGGATACGTCGCTTTGAAGCGAATCCTAACAGCATCGTTTCCCTCGTTGTGTTCAGTCGATGCATCAGTGTGCCGATGTCATAATCGTTCACCAAACAATCTTGTTACCGACTAGATTTATTACATTCTAAACACATGTGTGAGGCCTGGATTGTTCTGTAATAGTGCGTGAAGATGCTTTGTTATAATAATCCTAACATGGATTCCAAATCAAAAAGTTATACAAATACAGTTAATGATGATGATTTTTACCCTACAGTCCAAATCGACCCTGGGTTACTCTGTGGACCGTTACCGATCCCAGAGTATTTCGGCAATTTTCATTTTACGGGGTAGGTTGCCAGGTCTTTCCCCAACCCTGTATCTCTACAGGGATCATGTTTCTGTGACTACGGGAC
>JAOUQU010404520.1:0-12001 GCA_028566735.1 Ammoglanis amapaensis
GTGTGTGTGTGTGTGTGTGTGTGTGTGTGTGTGTGTGTGTGTGTGTGTGTGTGTGTGTGTGTGTGTGTGTAAGAGGGTGCGTGGGTAAGCTGTAGACACTTTTACAGTAGCAAAACCACAGTGATTATCGTCAAGTCTGTTCAGATTAATCTTTTATTCACTTTATTCACTTATTCAGTCACTGGTGGAAAATGTCATATTTAATTTGCTTGGTTAATAAATTACAATCAGAAAGTTGTTTTGTTATTTATTTATTGTGAATGCCTTCACGTTATTGTTACACATCAAATTTAATACTCATCATATTAAAGTGAATTCATTAAATTAAGTAAAACCTACTGATGAGCTTTTTGGTCTGTCCACCTCTTGGGCCAAAGATTTGATTTGGTTCCAAACCCCACACAGGTCACCACTGTTGTAAATAATTTCTCAAATCAATATACTAGCAAACATCCCTTTACTTCTTTGACACAGTAATAATATTAAATGCGTAGTAATTTTCACTGTAGTAATCTTAAATTTGTAAACACCTTAAACCCAAACAGCTGGCTTGTATGTGTCTTAGCTTCCATTTTATTAGCTATGTGGTGTCTTAAATTGTCTGCTGATGTCTTAAATTTTACTTGTTTTTATTTGTGTCAGCACTCATTTAGATGTTCGCATGTTAAAATCTTCCCGATGCCATCATTTAGTGCTGACAATTACTGAACTACAAACTACAAGTCTGTGATGTTACACTAAAGAAAATTTGAATTACTCTGAAACTTAAAAAAGCATTATAAATATTAACTAAATAAATTGATAAAACTAAAATATTTAGTTGTTTGTTGCACTCTGTTAGTATGTTCAGAATTAGAAATACAGCAATGTTTTGATAAATATCTTAAAAGTTTTATAATAGTTTTGCTATTTTAACTGGTTATTTATATTCACTTAAGTTAATTTTAGTCGTCCCCCTGTCTTTATAACAGGAAATAGCAAAACAATTTCAGGAAGAGGAAGAGTTGGGCCTCAGACAGAGCAACATCTGCCGAAGGACAGATTATAGAGGTACAAATTCTAAACGTGTGTGTTTTTAATCCTTTTCGGTTTAACTGTTATTTGTTATATGTGTGTCAGATGAAATTGTGTCATTCACTTTTTGACCCCGTTGAGACACGTTCATGAAACATTGCAGTCTGCTCTCTCTTACACAATATGCCAGGAACCTTTTGATGTGGCAATTACATCAGCTCAGTATTTGATCTGCCGTGGGCTGTGTTTATACATTCACATTGTCCTGCATGATAACTGACCCCAACCCACACAACACGTGGGTTTCATCTCTCCTACCTCTGTACCTTTTACACAAAAACTAAAGAGGTAGGCGTACATGTGAAACAAACAACACTTTAATAAAATGAATTCATAATAAATCCCCTTATCCGTGAATACAGAATGATTTACGTTGTAATTGGCCTCAATTACGATAGCACAAGAACGTACCGCTTTCGTTTTGTGTTGGGGGATTTTTTTTTATCTTTTATAAAAGAGTAAACCTGTAAGTCAAATACTTTTATTAGACTGAACCTTTATTTGTTACAAATATTGCCAAGATATGATGTTTGCAACACGGTTTAGTCAGGTTATAATTTTAATAATGTAAACTGAATAAGTCAATATTTTCCATTCAAATGTATTGAAGTTGCAGAAATGTATCCAATCTATTTGAGTGATTTAACAATCAAGTGATAAGAACCATCATAGCTGTTTCTTGACATGTTCTAACTTGGTAATGTCATTACCGTTTCCACTGTCATTAGAATAGAACAGTTTAACAATTTAAAGTTAGAACAATTTACCACAATCCTTTATTAGTTACTGTTTCTGGTCGGTTTTCAGTAAGCATTTTATTAGTGCTCGCTACTACACTTCTGTTCACCACCATTTGTATTTTTCATGTTGCTGATGTTACTCATTTCAGTCTAATTTTAGAAAAGTACTTTAATGACTTGCTGATTTTTAGTTTCTGCAAGCTGTATATTGTTTTACTGGAGCTAAATTGTACCACAATGCCATCAAAAATACTTGGTTTTATTACTTAAGTTTTAAGAAATGGCCAATGTTCTATGGTTGTCAGTCACTTTTAAATGCAAACGTTTCAATATACTGAACTGTTTTTGCTTGGCCTGACTAACAGCACTTGCTTTACTACTAACCCACTTCTGTTCCCCACTTTTTCACATTATGTGTGCATGTTGTTCTTGCCAAAAGACAACGACAGTGTCCACAACCTGCCCCACACACCTAGGCCCGGTCAGACCCTCGTTTCTGCTGAGGAAGAATGGCAGGACCAGGTTAGGCATAACCGGGCTCGATCTCCCTCCCCGTCCACTTCTGACTATGAGGATGACCGCTGGGAAGATGTCCAGCCTGGTTTTAGGGACTGTGGAGGCACCGTCAATGATGGAAATCGATCAGACTGGAGGCGACCCATGAGGAGCCATTCAGGACAAAACCACAGAACCTCTACCAGCCAGAGTGGTTGGGGTAACGTTGTCCAATTGATAAAGGATGACCTGAATGAGCAGGGCTACTCAAGTTATGCTGCTGATGATGAACTGTTTAAACCTGTTTATGAGCTTGAAAGAATCTTAAGTAGACGCCATTCGGCCATTCAGCAGCCTGAAAACAGATTGACCCGTCACAGCAGCATGAGAGTCGGACATAGCAGAGCATGGCAGGATGAGGGTGCAGGAAGAAGACCGGACGGCAGGCTAGTAAGAAGATTCAGGAGCTTTAAATCACGATCGGGTGGCAGTCAGAGACGTGTACACTTTCAGGATGATTGGCAACGGAATGTTGACAATGACGATCGAAGGCGTGGCGGTATCCAAGCAGGCAGGAAGGTCCAGATAGACAGACGGGGATCTTTGCATGAGGTCAGCAGAACCTACAGCACAGATGATTTTCAGGAAACCAACAGGGTGAGGCGCTACCCGGTACAAGAAGAGCAAAGACCCGGCAGTTCGAGGGAGAGTGAATGGTGGGAAGGACATAGCTCCAGGGTTCGAAGAGAGTCCCGGCCGAGTGTGCAGAGGCGTGAGGAACTGGAAAGTAGATCGTACCATGGGGGGCATGGCGGGAGCCGTGGTGGACGATGGGCTCATCCTGAGGAAATTTCAAGCACTGAAGATGAAGATGAGAGGGAAAGTGGAAGGTGGAGGGAAGAGAGACGAGATTCGAGACCCTCCCATTGTCGTCTCGCTGGGTCCAGCAGAGGACGCTCACCTAGAGCAGGTAACCCAAGTTCTGACCCACTGATGTGCACGCGAAGTCTTGCTTCCTAATAATCATCGATCAATAAACAAGCTCTACCTGCTCCCTTTGTCCTTCTGTGTGTTTCGAGGGTGGTAGTTGACTTTTTAAAATTCTGTTCTATGTTTGCAATGGGATTAATCAACTCTAATTCTTTTACTTCATCTCGACTTCTTTCTGGATGCCGACTCTTGATGTTCAGCTCCACTTTTTTCGATTTTCTTCAATGTGAGAGAGGGGCTTTTGCATGACCTTTAATTCGAGTTGTACTTGTAACCGTGGATGTTGTGGGAGGAGTAATTCATCTCACACATTCTCTAGTGTAGCATCATGCAGAACCCCCCCCCCCTCCCCAGTTCAAGCTCCAAGTGTGTTTTCAGCAAACTTGCCACAGGTGATGGTGGGTTGTGAAAGTACACCCCCCCCCCCAACCATCATCGACCAAGCATTCGTCCGCTGACTCAGCTCTCTTCCCACGCAGCGGCGGTCAGAGATAGACCGTCCATAGACCTCGGTGAGCTCGAGCAGGTCCTGCGGGATGAAGAACTCGCCTACAGACTTCAGCAATTAGAGAATCGATTACACGGGGAGGTAAGATGACCTTTGCGTTGGCCAGAACATTCACCAGAATTTTTACCCACTTTTGAATATCTAGGAGTCACAGTTCCTTTTAAAAGGGTTTTTGTTTTAGTTTACTTTCTGTTGTACAATCTTTCTCCAAAAAACGTTAAGGTTCCACACAAGTTTACACACCACATGCAAACCATGTGTTTAAAAACCAAGACTTATGAGCACTTCCCATTTCACAATAAAGCCACTAATGTTACCTATTTCCTCCCTGAACATCTAGTTGGAGCAACCCATACGTGTGTGTGTGTGTGTGTGTGTGTGTGTGTGTGTGTGTGTGTGTATATATGTATGTGTATATAAATATGTATATTTATATATGTATGTATGTATATATATAGATATATATATAGATAGATAGATAGATATGTGTGTGTGTGTTTGTGAATGTGTGTGTATCGTGTTTATTCATATAAAGTGTCGTTTTTGTTCTATTCCCAGAATTCACCTATCACCACTCCTTCACAGGCACAGAACCCAATTGGTGACTTCAGAGTAGCTCAAGTCGCTCAAGATGAGGTAGATGAATTAAAAACGAACTTTAATACCAGAAAGTAAGACCTTCAGTAACATTTAGTCACTTCACATGGTATCTTAATCACAGGAGATTGCTCGCTACATGCAGAAAGAGGAGTTTCAGATTCAAGTGTCTCAACAGCTGGAGAACTGTGGGCCAGTGCGGGGGTGCAGTGAAATGAGTCACGTTTATGACGACAATCATATCGACGACCGACAGGTCGAATTTCTTTTAACGCTTTCTATTACATTTATTACTTTGTAGGACAGAACATTTGTTCTATTGCTCAGATTTTTTGACTATTTTGAGAGGTTTTCCCACAAGGTGTTTTGATCATACCGGTAATAACATGTTAATGCATGTCTGATGAATAAAGCTTCGTGATAGACCTGAATGAAATTTGATTAGTCATAACCAAATGTATTTTTAGTCTTGGAGTATGTCTCATTTCTATGACCAATTCAAACTGTCATAACCTAAAATGTCAAGTAATAATTGCGTTTTTGTATTTGTTCTTTTGCAATGAAATGTGTAGTTTGTTCTGAACTGCGCTCTACTTTACACACACTGCTGTCAACGCTCTCACATGCTCTCACATGCTGACTTAGTAATGACTCGTTAAGTCCATAAAACTCTTGTTTTTTTAATCATTCTATACATAAAGTTTGTTCAAGGTTTAATGAAACCTGGTAGTACTTGAGTCCTAGCCAAAGTATAAACCCAGTGTGTGTGTGTTTGTGTTTGTGGGGTGTTTATAAAGAGAGCATTACTGATGTGAAACAAGATGTGTGATGTGCAGATAATAAGCAGTGGTTCTTTGCACTTTAATATGAAACTTGACATAGAATGTCACGTGCCACATTGTGCCCATCGCTTTACTATCTGTAACCGCCACAGCACAGTCTTCACTTACATTCACTGGAAGCAAATTAGAGCTACATTTTTGCTGATCGGTACGCAGCCATTTAAAACAGCTGATGCGTGTTGCTGCACTTTGGGTTCAAGTCCAAATTATGGCTTTTTTATTAACATGTTTTTTAAATTTTGCATCTGCATAGTTTAACTAGCAGTATTGGTCAGATTAAATCTTTATTCTCTTAACTATAACTAATAATAGATGCAGAGGGAGCGGATTTACTCAGGGGGGTTCGTTTCTCCCGGTTATGAGAGTTCTCCTGAACACCAGCCTTCCCACCACACCTCTCTAGCAGTGTAAGTCCATTTTATGTTCTTGTCTGATCATACTAAACTAAACATGCTCATTCCAATTATCATTCATAATGCTGATGTAGGGAACCGCAGCACCTTGGGAACATTGTTGAAGAACTGGATCCAACCTTTCCACGAATCGACACCAGCCAAGCAGAGCAAAACATTACCGGTAGGTAGAAGGTTTGCTTTGTTTTTTACACCTGCTGGTTTAAAACCTTTTTAAAAAATATTTATTATTATTTCAAAGCCCATCGGAAGTAAACGGGTCTTTCTGTGTTTCCAGGAACCGTACAAATGCAAAGCACATTACAGACCGGGTCAAACCTGGGACCAGCGTTCGTGACGCCAACTAAACGACAGAAAGAAAAGTCTTTAAGAATGAAGTCCAAGGATAAAAAAGAAAGCACTAAAAGAAAAGGAAGCTGTAAGCAGCAGTGATGCTGCCAGAGGTCATGCGCCTGAACAGGACAGATGTGTTTATAATCATCAGCTCAGGCACTTAAACAATAGATAACTGGGCATTTACCAGAACATTTGTGGAATTTCCCAGTTTTTACTTTTAATTTCTCTGGAAGACTGGCGTCAGTTCATCCACAGGCTATTTTTTGGCAGATTTGCATGCTGGGAAGCAAAGGACTTTCTCTACACTGACAACACACTTTGTCATTTTGCCACAAACCAGGGGGGGGGGTCTATTTATTTATTTTTGCTAGCTATTATTTACTTTGCATTTGGGTGAAATGCCCCAACCCGCACTAATGTTCAAACTAATAATTGATCTACATAAATCCTAAAAATAAATTAGTCTGCAGTCAGATGGACATTTTTGTGACCCGTGTCAAAAACCATCTAGATTTGCTGCTGTAGAGTTTGTGAACTTAATTTATTATATAAAACAGTCTATTATTGGTGTGAGAAATGTCACTTATTATGCTTTAGTAATGTGTTACGCTGCTGGTATTAAGCTACGTTTTTCTTATCTACGTCATATTGTAACTGTCAACATTAAAACAATGAAAATATGTGCATACACAGGACACAAATTTACTCTGTCTTGTATTTATCATGAATTTGGACTTGGTTACTTAATAAATCCTTTTTTGTTTATGGTATGAAATGGAAACTGTGTTTATTTTAAACGGTTTAAAAACGTATTCAACATGTAGCGACATGTAGTTGTATGATAAACTTGTCACAGAAAACGGGTGGCTTGGTAATTGAGAGATTTAGCACCAGCTTCTCACAGCAAAAAGTACTGGGTTCGATTCCCGTGTAAAGTCAATATGGGGCTATCTTTGTTAGTGTTGCATGTTCTCCCCGTGTCTGTGTGGGCTTCCTCCCACAGGCCTAATACACTTGTAATTGTTCAGTTTGTTTTTGTAACCAGCAATAGACTGGTGACCCGTTCGGGTGTTTAGTGTATATGACCTTAAATAGTATTAAGCTGTGTGAAAAACAAGATAATGGGATGCATGTTATATTATTGCAATTTTAAAACTCTTAGAATTAATGACAAAGCTTAGTAGATAGAAATTGGAATTTACTACGGTTTTGAGTCCAAGCATAAATATAAACAGAGAAATATTCCCACGATTGTGAATAATACACAAGAAGTTAAAATTCTGTACAAATTCTTACACATAGACAACAATTGGCTTGTAAAACAAATAGCAATAGTTCATTTGACTGTGAGAACAGTGTATCTGAGCGTTAACCTGTCACATTGACCTGTAGATGTTTCGGCCCACTCATCCACATTCTCACTACATATTTTTCCTGCTGGTGTCTGGTGGTAACACTAATCCCTCAACAGTTTGATTGTAGATAAAGATTAGGAAAAACCAGCCAGTTAAATGAAAAGAATGTAAACTACTATGTTCTAATACTAGTGCAGCACATGTTACAGAAGTTTGACTAATTCTGGATGATTGCTGTTGAATGAGGCGGCAAAACACTTTGGATAAACATCCAAATCGTATGAGTCACGTTCATTATTTTAAAAGTTTAATAACCGAGATGGGAACCTCCGTAACCACCACATGAGTCACAGTGAGTTGCAAAATTTCATAATACAGTGTTTAACAGGCATAACCTGGGCAATTGATTTCGACACCCAGTCTTGTCTGCACAAGCGTTAATCATATCAGAGGTAGTCTGGTTTCATTATCAAATGTACTATCGTTAAAAAGGCAGTGAAGTGCAAATCCTTCCTAAAGTTCAGGTACTCTGAGGCTTTAACACAAGGTTTGAAAATATCAGTTGTTATACAAATTTTAAAATGTACTTAATATTACAACACACTATCTTATTTACAAATGTACAATTCCAAACTGTTATAAGAAATACGTTTCAAGTGCTTGAAAGTCCTGTCACTACTTGCTTTAGCGGTTCCTGACGTTTTACAATTTGACAGCAGTTTTTAATAATTAAGTCTTTAGAACAAGACATTTATAATAGTGATATATATAACAGGAAAAAGGGGGAAAGCCCACCGGGGTATTTGAACAAGCCTGTGACTTAGAAGTGTGTCACAGTAGACTGTAGGCGATGCCCACATCTTCAGGAAGTGTCAGAAGTTCAGATCAGTTCTCAAACTCAGATCCCAGAATATAGAATTTCCCAAGCTATTCGTTTTTATAACATTTTAATCTATCTAACTATAAATGCTGTGTTGTTCCGTTGTAATTTTTTTGGTCAATAAGTAACAGCTGACCGGCTTACTTTGTGCACAGCTAAATTTAAATGTTCTTAAAGATATTGGTTAATAACAGGCACTTTGTCACCAGGCACAATAGGCGCAGGTCCAGTGGATGTTTTCGTATCAAAGCACAGTAAAAACCAGAAAAAAATTAAACGAAAAACGACAGCCAGCAACAAAACGGATAAAAGCAATAACGCCAATCTATTGAAAAACAAATGAAAAGATGTACTGGAAGAACACAATCCATGTCGAATAGACGGCACTTCACCCATTTAGACGTTTCATCAACACAACCTAAAAAAGGAACTCTGTTTGAAAAGGTCTTTCACACATCTTCGGCCTTTGGTGGATCTTGACAGGCAGACAACCGGTCTTTTTGAATGAGTTTCATCTCTGTATCAATCGTTTCCTCCATTCAATGTGGAATTATTACAAAAGGTGTCCACAGGTCACACGATGAGTTTAGATTCTGAACACTGTGTGCTGAGAGACTCTGAGCTGCCTCCTTCCTCCTGTTCGGGTTGGTGAAAGCTGCAGACCTCCTCACGATCCACCATCATGACAGTAAACACTAATGAGAGAGCAGACGGGACATTAGCATGTTCGTGCGTCATAGATGCTACTAACATTTAAGCCTATGCTTACTTCAGATGATTTCATCTATATTAAAAAATAGTGGAATAAGACATTTTACCTCTGTCCTTGGTTTGAGCTTTGATTTTCGATTTTTTTGTTCTCCTTGACGTGAGCAACAGAGAAACGATGATGATGATGATGATGACCGCAAATGCAGACGTGCCACAAATAATTCCAACTGCTAGCTGTTCAGTTGATTGATCTGGAAAAAAAAATTTCTTTAGTGTTTTTATCTGGTAAAGGAAATTCATATTTAATTCTAATTCATCGTTTTTTGGTTTCTTACCCTTTGTTTTTTTCTCCACTGGTAGAGGCTCCACTGTGTTGAATTGAGTAAAATGCACTGTTGAAAATAGTTTGAAGTATGAAGCAACACTCTTAATACATACTTGACATTTAAATGTCATCCACATTCTGAAGGACTTTCCTAAAGACTACTGACTACTGCTCTGGTGTAAAGTTCTGAATTTAATTGCTTCCCCTTTACTCCCCCTAAACACTAAATATACTTGTGGTCATGGTGGCATAATTAAGATCACATTTTAAAACAAGGTCTTTGTTCTTTGAGACTAGACCATTCAATATGGAAAATGTTAAGGAAAATGTTAATGAACATTTATGTTTTTGTGTCTTTTTTTCTTACCACTTGGCGTATTCGGCATTCGTTCACTTCTGCCACACTTTATATCACTAAATGCATTGCCTTCAGCAATACGCGTCTCTCCTTTGGGACAACTGAATAACAGGAAATTGTCTTTGGTTATTTAAATGGATTATTTTAATGTTTTAAAACTGAAAGTTTGATAAAGATTTACCTCGTGCTCATATGTTTACATGAACTGTGTATTTTATCATTGAACATTCCCTCTGGGCATTTTCTGCAAGACCCTACATGCAAATAAAAATGATGATTCCTATATAAAACAAATAATACTTTATTTCATTTAGATGTTTATAAATTTGTACGCTTACGTGTTGATGTTGGCTCGTCCCCTATTCCACACTCGTCAACACAGAATTCACACTTTTTGTCTCCACATCGGAAGCCAGGTTTGCATCCACACACAGTGTCGGCAGAGGCATTGCAGGCCTTCAGTTCAACCTGCGGATCTGTTCGAAGTTGTATTAGTAGTGCACAATACAAAATTTATGTAACATCAATACAGGAAACAAAAGAACAATAACATTAACGTCAACAAGAACAGATTTGTTGTGCGATTTAAATAGTGTTTGCTAAGATGATTACCTATACACTGAGTACATCTGGAACACGCCAAGCTTCTTGGTTTGTCTGTATAAGAATTAGGTTGACATGGAGTACAAAGCTTCTCAGGTTTTGGTCCACACATTGTCACCAAATGGTTTCCTATACACACACACACACAGAGATGGTTATATATGAATAAATATATGTCTTTACTACTTCCAGTTCACATTTTTTACATTTTCTGGGTATATATATATATACATAAAATATATATGATAATGTCCTGTATATGTGAATTATCTTATCTTCTCGGTGCCTTTTAAATAACACGTTGACATATTTATTCATTCAATTCATTGAATCATCCCATTGCTCTCTTCTGTGTGGGAATTCAGCCTATCAACTGCTGTATATTTTTTAGCCTTATATCAGGGTGAAGTCCTCGCCTCCATTTACGGTTTTCTGGGTTTCTCCCAGGTTGGCTGATTTCCTCCCACCTCCCAAAACTATGATTTAGTGTCTACTGTATGGGTGGGTAATAAATGAGTAAACAGAAACGTGAGCGTGTGACGATTTCTGATGGTCTGACTCACTATCTTCAGTGTTTCTCACGTTTAACTAGATGAAGACTAAAGATAAATACTTAACTGTTAGGCTGAATATGTTCGTGAAATAGCTGAGTAATTAAAAGGGTGATACTTAATATGATACTTTATTATAAGTTAAACATTAAAAAGGTTGAACAGTAGAACATTTCAAAAACGAGGTATTTAAAATTGCCACTCTATTATAGTAAACCTTTCTATTAGTTATGTGTTTTAGAAATGTGGGAATTCCAATAGCTCAAAAAGTCAAAATTGTCTAAATGAATTGTTGTCATTTTTAGATAAAGTTTTCAATATTCATCAAATGTCTTTTATCCAAAGCAAATTGTGCACAAGTTTTGAGCAATTGATGGTTAAGGACCTTGTTCGGGGCAACTTGGTGGTAGTGTGGCTTGACTCGTTTATTACTAGACCATTACCTTAACCGCTTGATGGAACAGTGACGTTAAACGTTGGACGTGTGATAGTTAAATACGCCTATTAACCGTGTGACCCTAGTTGGGGTCGTGACTGGTCCAGCGCTTGAATCTCAACCCTGTTGGGCACCTTTAGGCACCCAAATGTGACTTACAAACATACAGTCTGAGCCATTTAAAGTACAATATACTGAGCAGTTTTAGGTTAATAGCCTTGCTCAAGAGTCTAATAGCAACATGATAGAAGCTGTGTATTACTTGCCCATTATCATAAATATTGAACCTTGTGACTTTTTATAACATTTAAAAACATTAGCAAAATCCAACAAACACATGCAAACGAATATAGTAAATATTAAACCTTGATCTTATAATAAACCTTTAATGTTTATTATGAGACCCCTGACTGACCCCAAGCATCCCACCTGGACTCACCTGGACGACAACTTCGACAACAGACTGATCCTGTTTCTCCCAGATCCCAGTCCTGGCAACCTGAGTCTATTCCTTTAGCAGTGAGTAATAAAATACTGAAGATCAGAGCAGGAAACAGTTTCATAAGCGATCCGAGCTGCATTTTCTGCTCTAACAGGTTAAAATAAGAGCTGAAACAACAGCGACTGAACAGCAGAATGAAACACTCACGTAGTAAAGACACGTCTTTATACTCAGTGTGTGTGTGCGTGTGCGGTGGTGGTGGTGGGGGCTCTCTCTCTCTCTCTCTGTGTGTGTGTGTGTGTGTGTGTGTGTGTGTGTGTGTGTGTGTGTGTGTGTGTGTGTGTG
>JAOUQU010404540.1:0-11998 GCA_028566735.1 Ammoglanis amapaensis
CTCCAGATACTGGCTCCACTTCTCTTCACCCTGTACACAACAGATTTCTGCTACAACTCAGAGCTGTGTCACATCCAAATACATTATATGATTTTGCATATACTTCTATACAGCCCATGCTGGCTTGGTAGGTGATATTGTTTCCTCCCTGGAAAAAAAGTCCTGGTGGGTCATGACTGTGTGATCTCTGTGTGATCCAGCAGATTGATTTAAAAAACAATACTTTGGGGTAGCAGTGTCCGGCTGGGTGCGTAACCCTAAGCCATGTCACTCGAGGAGCAGGAAGAGGTTAAGTGCCTTACTCAAGGGTACTTTAGTCGTGACCTGTCGACAGTCTGAATCGAACCGGAAACCTTCCGATCACAAGCTTAGTTCTCTAACCACCAGGTCACGGCTCAATGATCTCAACACTAAATCAGCGATACATTATTAAACTGACAAAAGTAGTAAAAACAAATGTTATTTCTTTCCAGTCTCTTTACTGATTAACCACACACACACACACACACACACACACACACACTGAGACACTATTACAATATTATAAACAGTAGATTGTGAAAGAAACTATTGTGTTAACAATTTGAACGTTGAACACCAGTGTGTTTGTGCTTTTGAAATAGCAGTCTGCCAAAGTCAGACACATTGATCTGTTTATTGTACATTTACCCAAAACAGACCCATGATTAATTAAGAAGATTAGTGCATGTCCTCTGTGCTTATCGAGACATACTGAATAGCAAACACATACTGACACGCCCTAAATCAAGCGGCACAATGCGCGGTTGACGGCACCTAAAGATCGCTAAAATAGGGCCAACTGTCCAACATGGCTAGAAAACTAAAAATGACCAAGGTACCTGACTCCAGCAGACTGAGAAACAAACCAATAAAAAAACTGAACCAAAACCACCAAACAGTTGGCTGTAATCTAACTGAACTGTTGTGGTATTGATGCCTACTGCACACGCTGCTGGGGATCTTGGCTATAATTGTCCTCTTTGCAACATCTGAGATAAAATAAAAATGTTGATAATAAAGGCTTGAGTTTACCACCATCTTTGGGCACAGGACATGAGCCATCTGTCTAATCTCACACTGATGTTGTTGAGAGTGAATATAATTGCAAACATAAAAGGCCGACGTTCTTTTGCCAACTTTTTGTAACAAACAGTAAAAAGTGCAAAAAAAAACAATCTAATCATCGGATTCAAAATATGTGAGACACTATAATGTTTCACGCACATATCACTGATTTGATTTTGTTATCGGCTAAGACAAGTTAACATTAGATCTCTTAGTTGATCCCAGTGTTACAGCAGCTCTAAAACAAAGCACAATTATTATTATTATATACTTTAACACATTATGTTATGTAATTGGGTGCAACTAGATGATTTTAAATTGAAAACTTGAAGTCATATATACAAAATATAACCATAAAAATAATAACTGAACCTTCATAATTTGTGAATCTCTGGCATTAATTAAAGTATTAATTCAGCTAATATGGGCAATTTATCACAAGTGTTGACTTGGTATAGTCCATCTTTTATTCTTATGTCCCTGCCGATAAGAGACGCCCCTCTATTAGTATACTTGGTATTTCACATTAATATTTTATCACATGGATGTGATTTGATAGGAATATAAAGGTTTTATGATTTATATTTATATAAAATATAACAAATAGCAGCATTGAGTAAATAGGGCGGTACAGAGGCTTAGCGGTTAGCTCTGTTTCCTCATAGCAATTTCTGAGTTCTATTCCTAAGTAAGGCAATTAGAGGCTTTGTGCGTGGGGTTCGCATGTTCTCTCAATGTCTGTGTGCATTTCTCCTGTTTCCTTCCACAGTCCAAAGACATGCAGTTAATGAAATTAATTGGAGACACTGACTTTGCTGTTTGTGTGTGTGTGAGTGTGTGTGTGTGTGTGTGTGTGTGTGTGTGTGTGTGTGTACTACGCAACAAGCTCCAACACACTCAGGTGTTAAATGTATTCACCCAGTGTGTGTCCCACCGTGCCCCTAAAAAGGATTAAGTAGTGAGTGATGGCTGAGTAGAAAGATGGATGGATAGACTGATGGATGGATATATTATAAAAAAATATATGAATATAGCGGCAAAATATGTCAAATTGCATTTAAGACCTAAAGCGCTGGTTTGGGTCTGACACAAATTCATCCTATTTACATAATTAATTACTGGGCAATGTTTGTACAATGTACAAATGTTTAACAAACAAATGTTTTTTTGTAAGCTCACAAGTCTAAGTTCCACAGTACATTGATACAGAAAATGTGATCACTGAACTGGAACCTCAATCATAGGACATGTGTGCTACTTCTGAATGCACTCGTCCTTGCTCTTGCCCCTTTCGGCCCCTCAAAGCCAGCTTTACCTAGCAACAGATAACAGCTGCCTGGCAACAGCCACCACCATGCCCTCAAGGTTGTTTCTTCACCTATATAAAGACAAGTGTAGTAATCACCAAGCGGGCCATCTTAACATTATTTACCTGTAGACAGAAGTGCAGTGATGGGGCTCGAACCAACAAGCTTTAAAACAATAGTCCAGACCATTAACAGCACTATTACAACTGCACCATCAAAATGTTCTTACACTAAGAACAAACACCTCACAAACCAACCTTCTGGTTTATTTATCACAAACATTAATCATTTAGTAGTGGGTACTGGATGAGTAATCAGTGGGTGGCCAGTTTAATCCCAGCCTCTGTGTTCAGTCCTAATTAAAGTTGTTTTGATTATACGTTTTTAAATGGCACAAATGTATTTACCTCAATTATATTTAAATACGAGTCCTAGTGTTTTGATATGATCTGGATCCCCAGCATGTAACAACAACAAAAGAAATAAGGGAAAATGCATTTATACATGAAGAAAAGGGACGGCACATTGCTAAGTATCAGGTATCCCTGACACCTCATAGCATGAAGTCTTGGGTGTGACTGCCAAATGGGGTGTTCCGGGTCCTTTCTGTGTAGAGTTTGCATGTTCTCCTTGTGTCTGTAGGCAGTTAGGTTAATAACACTTTGATATAAGCTTGTGTACTGATGAACCTTGTATGTAATCATTTCCTGCCATAATTGTAAGTGTAAACATGACATTAAAATCTCAAATAAACAAAACAAACAAAGGGGACAATACCCCCGATTCCCCCTTGATTCCCTGATTAGTGTTTAATCACCAGGGCAAAACTAAATAGAAAGTAGGAAGGATTAAAAGAACTGTCTGTTACAGGCTCATTATGCAATAAATAAGCGTCTATACAATCATTTTGAAGCATTGTGCCAATCTAACATTTCAAGTCAGCAGATAATGCGCATATTAAGTTTTAGTCCCTGATAGAAGCGAGTAGTTGTTGGATATAGACACAAACAGGTCAAAAAGTATTTATTTATTTATCTGTCAGTCTTTATTTAGTGGCTGGGATTGTACCACCACATAATTGAAACTCACACTGGTCACAGGAACAAATAAGTGTGATTTCAATCTCAGTCTTATTACAGGCTTGCACTTGAAATTAGTAAACAGTTCAAAACGCGAACCAGATTTAAATAAACCTTGTTGTATACATAATATTTAATTTGTCCTGGTTAATTGTAATTGGAAGAACTTTAATTGCATGTAATATACTTTTCTCTAGTACAACGTCTTACTACCAATTTCTTTACCTTCATTGCAATAAATAAACGTTGTTTTAGGTCAACTGGCATTATATTGGTTACATTTCATTTACTACCATCAGTGCTATTTAGTACAATATTACCAATGCTTAGTAGGTTTTCAGGTTAACGTCTATCGTAAAGGCTTATAAAGTAAATGGGTATAAAGTTTTTTCTCACTCTCGCTATTTCACAGTCTGCCCACAGTGTAAACGCACAATGCAAGACTAAAACTCGTCCATTGTGGCCTAGTGGTTAGGGCACTAGACATCCGAAGGATGCCGGTTCAAACCTCACCACTGCTTAGTTGAATGCTGTTGGGCCCATGAGTTGGGCCCCCAACCCTGAATTGCTCAGACAATCGTATACTGTAAATACTGTAAGTCAATTTAGATAAAGTCATCCACTAAATGCTGGGAATGTACAGTATGTGAGCTATCTGGGTTACACAGGGATTTTTAGTAAGTAATAACAGTTTAAAGTAGATGCAGCAACTGCACTGTTCAGTGAGAATCGGCATCAGAGAAGAAGACATCAAACTGTCAACATACAGAGCATATGAAATGAAACATGTCATGTTGGGAAGCCACAACAGGTTAAATTAATAAAACAAAATTAACACCTATGCATATTTTAGGGAATGACACGGCCAGTCAGAACAGTTCCATTGCACCATGATATTACATTAACTAACACAGTTATAATAACATAAAAACTGCTTGTTTATTAGTCACATACTTTTCACACGACCTTATCTGCATTACAATACAGACTTCAAGTCAGCATTTTCAATCGAGTGTTCTGCAGTAATTGCTTACCTACAGTCATTAGTGTGTTATTTGTTTATAATGCATTTTCTCATGTTTTTGCAGACCTAGGTTGAAATAATCATGTATTATGTATTCTCGAATGTATTCGAATGCACAGATGTTGCTTTGTAAATAGCATAAACCCAGTATCATGAATCATATTGCACTGTGTGTCAAGTGTATCGATACAACATAAGTATTTACAATAGGCTCTAATTGTCCTTCTTAACCAATAATCCATTCAGGGTTCTGCAAGGCAGTCCTGTAGCATATACCAGCTTTCCACTGGGTACATGTTTGAGTGCATGTTTTTGTGATGTGGGAAAACAGTGGAGCTCCACAAACATGGAAAGGACATGTAAACTCTTGCTTTGAGGTAAAAATGCTACCCACTTATCCACTATGCCACCTTATTTACAATAAATGTACTGTGGTGTACAAAAATTTAATTCTTGTTGTAGTGGGTTCAGGATAGTCAAGTATAAATATTGCATAATTATCAGTTAAAACAATTGACAATATCGCACTTAAAACATTTTTGCAAGTTTCTTTTATCCACTAGCTTATGATAAATAAGCTAGTGGATAAATGTCATTAAAGTTAAATTATCTAAACAACAACATATCAGATGGTAAAACATAATGTACCTAGCAATTATGTTAAACAGTAAAATTAATATTAAGATAGGGGTTACAAAGTGCAAAGAAGAACTGCAAAGACTTTTCCAATGTGTAGATAGTTTGGCAAATGAAATTTCTGTAAACATAAGACAGACATTTATTATTATTATTTGCAAAATTAAAATGTTTTGGTTAAACCGGTTGATCGGTTTGACATAGTGGTCTCACAAGTCCGAAAAAAATGATATAAAATCGTTTTGTTGAGCGATTTTGCAGGAAGTTTGAAAGGCCAAATTGATGGTGGTGGTGTATTTAGTTTTAAACAGAAAATAAAATATACTTGGGAGCCGTGGAAAGTTTTCCTTTGAGTTAACTGGGCCGTGATTTGCAAGCAGCTGGAAAACAGTGTACTAGACGTTTCACAGTAAATGCTGCCTTGTAAAGAATGTGTGCCCCATCGAGGATTTATAGTCTTGCTTGTGCCCAGTGTTTACTGAAGGCGTTAACCCTAGATCATGTCTGGCCAAGATAAAGTGCTTAGTGAAAATGAATTATTAATGCTAATTCTCTGTAATCAAGTAACTACATTTAACTACAGACAGAGTCACCAAACATATACATATTTAATTCAAAAGCTTCTATAACACTATGAATAATAGTAACACACACACACACACACACACACAAATTCTCAATGATGTACAACAATAATTGGTCATCACAGATTATTATTTTGGCCAACATAATTGCATAAAAATCTCATAATCTCCACCATTCTGTTATTTACTTCTAGCCACAAAATTTGAAACACTTTTTTAAAACGCCTAACAAACAACCTGACTGTGTTTTATCTACAAACCTACAATTTTCAGCTAATAATGAAAAAATATACATATAACCTGCACAGACCTCAGAAGTAGAAGAATGTCACTTCAATACAAAATCCACACTATTGCAGTAGAATGCACAGATGCTGCCATGACAGTAAGACGCCCCAAAATCACCAGACATGGGCTTTAACGTGTTCAAATGTGTTCTGTAAAACATATTACTGTAGCTACTGGAAAGCACAGTGGACGAAGGTTCGGAAGTTGTGTTATTAGTACAATAGCAGAACAGGATGAAATAAATTTTGTAGTCCTTGTCCTTTTGCGACTGCAAAAATCACTGCATGTTAGACTAGACAACTATCCCATTTTGCCAAAATTTTTCCTTTTCATCTCCCAATCTGTCTTTGTGCAATATCCGATCATGTTGCCGATTCCACAACCCACAATGTAATAAAGAAGAATCAGCACACCAAACACCCCCTCCGACACATGTCCTGCCTGCAGCTGCTTCTTATCACCTGCCAATGTTGGGTTATTACACAGACCTGTATCACAAACAACAAGCCATGCAAAGCTCTGTATGACTCCCTAAATCCACCAGACACCAAAACCATTCCTGGAGATTTACTACAGCAGCAGCAATGTCATGTAGATAGCCTAGTATTGGTTGGAAATTGCATAGTGATTGGAAGAGGATAACCAAGACTTTAAAGAACTGCCCTGACCCTCTAATTCCTCAAACAAAGGTCTTGTGGCTCTATGGATCCTAGCCGATGCACTGCACTCAGCATGGCATAAGACAACCTATATGGAACTCACTGAGGCACTCCTGGCTTGTCTAGCTGTTGTCCATGCTGCAAACAATGTAACTCTGGAAGCAATGTAACTTTATGGATCAATAGAATCAAGTGTATAACCAAAAAGCACTTGAGCTACTAGACAGTTGATTTGTAGATGATACACTGTGTTTTTATAAAAGATAGAGCATGTTGTGAACTAATTTATTTGCATCTCTTGCACATACCCCAGATCTCTCTGTTGCAATGTTACTGTGAAGTATTGCATTTATATTTGAACATTTATTGTAACTTTTATGCTTTTTTTCCACCTTAGTCTGTTGTTTCTCTTCTGCCAATGTTTCTACGTCACACATCGTTTACTCAGTACCATGTACTAACACTCGTCTCTAGTCTTGTCTCTTAATTACTTGTTTGTATTGGAAATGTTTAGCTTAGAATACCTTTTGTATTTATTATAGGCTCTATTTTTGTATGTATTATACTGTTGCGTACCTGCACTGTTTACTGTATTGTCGTACACACTGTTGAATATGTTGCACCGTTACCATATTGGAATACTTGGCTAGTTTAGCTTTTAGCACAGTTTTAGAGTAGAGCCTGCATGTAAGGTCTGATATGTATTATATACCATATCATAACCACGAAAGGATGAATTACAATGTCAGGAACAATCAAGCCAATATTAGCAGGGAGCATTCAGATCATATCTCTAATAAAAACCAAGCACTGATATGTACAAGTCATCAACATGAAACAAACAAATCTGAATCGTTTTAATCTTCAATATTTACTATTCAGAATATACTATAACAGAAACCTCTGCTGAGTGTGCATTCAGCGCTCAGATGAGAAACATACATGTTACTATGGAAGATATTGACACAAGCTTCAGACCATTGTCAAACCATTTGAATTTTTCTCCAAATATCAGTGGAAATGTGTGAGCCCAGATGAGGACATGATTCCAGTTTTGGGGTCAAATAAAAAAGTCTAATTATTTTTATTTTATTTTAAGTGTATTTATATATAAAACCACAATCATTTAGATAAGTTAAAATAGTGCATTTCTTTCTACTTGGGTCAGGTACAATATTATTTAATAACACAATAATTAAATTAATTAATTTTTCATACGATAATTATTATTTTGCTAGCTGCACAGTGGCTTTGCGGTTAGCACTGTCGCCTCACAAAACAATGTTCCCGGTATCGAATACCCAGAAAAGCCAATTTGGGGCTGTTTGTGTGGAGTCTACGTGTTTTCCCTATGTTTGCGTGGGTTTTCTCCAAGTGCTCTGGTTTCCTCCAACAGTCCAAAGATATAGAGTCCGATTAATTGGAGACACTGAAATTTTCCTGTGCGCGTGTTTCTACCACGCACCAGAAAGGCAACCTGTTCAAGTGTTTAGTGTATTCGCCAAGTGTGTGTCCCACCGTGACCTGTTTATAAGATTAAGTAGTGGAAAAACTAGATGAGGAATAGAGGAATTATTATAATAATAAATGCTTACATGTTATTACTGCCCCTGTGTTTTATTGTATATCATATACTATTAGTTATATTTAGTTACAATTAGTATACAGTACTGTCACGATACTGTCACTTTAAATAAAAGCGTCTGCTGAATGCCAAAAATGTAAATAGAAAACAAATGATGACATAAAATATGCAGAGAATGAAAAGCATTTTAAACAGTTCCATATTAAAACGTGCAATTAGAATATACTAAACCACAAACAGTACGGCCAGATTCTTTTGAATAATAGCTAGATTCGTGGAGCTATATAAATAATCAGATGAAACCAGATAAAAAACAATTAATAAAGCATATAAATAAAGGATTTAGGACAAATTACGAGAGTTTAACAAAACATATAGGAAATAACTCAAAAAGAGTATAATAGTGTAAGAACCTTTAGCCTTGCCGTTACAATAAGGAAGACGAGGAATCATTTGTAAAGATTATTAAATATGTTCAACATATAAATTATAAACTGCCCTGTGGCTGCACTCTTCTCTAATGTTGCAGGGGAAAATGTTTAAGCATTTAAGAACTGAATCAGCTAGATTATTTTACACCACCTCATTACACAAAGCTAATTTTGTCTGAATAATATATTTTACTGCCTTAAAATGTGTCATAACAGAACATTATGGCTAATGAAAAATAACTTTAGATTATTTTCCCAGTAATATTCCTTAGTTAGAGGCCATTAGAGAATTTGTTCTAGACTACAAAAGTGAAACAAGATCCATTTGCTTTGAGTCAGTAAATCCAAAGGTCTTTTAAAATAGTCCTTCATTTGGAAATGAAACATTAAAGAGCAATAGTGTTCATATCATCATGTTAACATTATACACGATTATCTTACCATCACTGGAGGATCCGGTCAAGTCAATGATGACGAACACCTTTCCCTCTGGTTCCAAGTCTATCTGCAAATTGAAGAGTCGAGATGAGTATTAATTAGATGATAAAACAAGCATGTCTGTAGCATTATTTTTTATGTAACAGAGGAGTATTTAGAAGTATTAAGGAAGGGACATATTGGTCAGGAGACAACTGGTAAATTATTATGGCTGTATTGCTGTACACAACTTGATCACTTGATAATGCATAGTAGTTTTCACACTATGCAAATGATCAGCTTCATTATACAATTTCCCCAGGAGAAATCACAGACAAAACTCTCTGGTCTCCTAAAGTACATTTTATCCCAGAAAACCTACACAAGCACTGATAACAGATGTAAGAAAGAGCACATCTCTCCAAATCAGTATGGTGAATCTATGGATATTTTTTTTACTCTGATAAACAATTAAATAGCAACGAAAATAAAGTCAATTTGAATGCATGACCAGCAGCATCTGTTTAGTAGAACGAGTTGAAGTTAAGTATTTTTCCGTAGGTATTGTGATTTGGCATGGCCGATGAGGTCCCAAATACTGTGAAGCTTGTATGCATTTATTAGACACTGTATTATGCCTCTGCCCTCTTAGGTGTTCCTCTCTAAATCTGGCCATCTTGGCCAGTGGTACCTCAGTAGTTAAAGTACTGAACTAATAATCCAAAAGTTCAAGCTTCAGCACTGCCAAGTGGCTTCCTGATGAAGGCCCAAAACCCTCTGTTGCTTGGCATGTTCAGTCATAATTGTAAGTGGCTTTCAATAAGTGTCTGATAACGGCTGAAAATGTCAACTACTGTGTTCTTATTGGTTGTATTTCAACACCACAATCATTCTTAACTGAAGCAAGTGAAAATCATGGCATATATTGTATAATGTGAACTACACATAATTAGCGGGAAATGCCACTGCAAAAAAAATCCATGTTAAAATGTTAAAACAAACTTCCTTGTTACTACATTCCACTACCACTCTCTTGTCTGCCCGTGTAGAACCTGAAACCTCTTCTGCCCAAGCCACCTGGTACAGAGCACTCAATAAAAACCCAGGGAATACCCCGGATTAAGCTACAAACACACGTTCTTTCATGCCAGTACTTTCACTGGAGGTCTTTAATGCAGACAGGTCTCTGGTGTGTATCATCTCATCCACATACACACATTTTACAAGCGTCTGTACACACTGTCATCAAAGAGATGAAACCTAGTGCTGAGAAAAGAGAAGACACCTCTAAGAGAAGCACAATGATCACACAGACATGTTTGCTCTTCTCAGCAATGTCATTTCTTACTATGCATCATTCAAACATCAACTTTCCTTTCACATACTCTGTACCTCCTATTGTAATTGAGTTCTAAACAACCTGTGACAATACATTGCTTGGGTATTTGGCTGCGTCATTCGCCATTCCTTCTAGACACATACACTATCCAGACACGCACAAACTGACATGCACTACATCATGACTGCTGGCTCCATTAGATAAATAGGATATTTTCTCTGAACACATGAGGAAATTGCAGCACTGACAAGCATAAAACAAAAGCAGCTGAATCAAATTAGGTTCAGCAATTCAATTAGCATTAGTCTGTCAACATGCATGTCGTTAAGCACTTTTTAAATATATTTATAAGATTATAAAATATTAACTGATTGCTGGAAAACATTTACCTCATTTCATCATGATTACAATACAATGAAGGTGGCATGAAGCAAGTTGTTTACAAGCAGGATGGAAGCAACATTGCGAGAGATCTGCAAAAGGTTTCCACACTTTTATATTACGCTTTAAAATAGGTTGTGTGTGTGGTAATGGGGGACTGGTCATGTCTGAGAGAACTTATAGTTTGCAATAGGTGCATGTGATTTACAGGGTTAGAGGTGTGTGTGTGTGTGTGGGTGGGGGGGGGTGACTCTAGTCATGTCTGAGAGAATTTATAGTTTGGATTATGTGCATCTGATTTCCAGAGTTAGAGTGAGGGTTAGGGTTGTGTGTCTGTGTTCCGGGCAAACTGGTCATGTACGAGACTACTTATAGTCTGTATTAAATGCATGTGATTTCCAACTTTTTGGGATTGCTAAAAATTATAATTAGCATATTTTACGGACCATTAGGTGCATCGGATTATAAGGCGTAATATCAATAAACGCAATATCAACTATTATAAAGAGCACGGATGATTCAGTTGTAACACAATGTAACGCTTCAGACTCCTACCTATAGTAGTCGCAATGCTCCAACAATCCATCAAGCAATGCGGCTTCATAGCTTACCAAAATCATACTAAAACATTTTGACAGATATAGCACCAAGTACCACATCATTTACATCTACCAGATACAGTTTGTATACCACATAAAACCAGTTTGAGGTCAGTAAGCACAAGCAGAATCCATACATAAAACACATCGGATATATAAGACACACTGTCAATTTTTTTGCACTGTCGAAAAATACAGTAAGATGATTTTCATGGGAAGATGATGAGAAAGCAGCAATGCCTAAGTAACTGTACACGTTTTTGCTGGTGTTATGTAAATCAGAATAAGAATCACACATACAAGGAATTTGTCTTAGTGAGGCACACATGTATGACACATAACATGAACAATATTACTCTAAGAGAAAGGTACAAGAAGATACATTAAATAGAATAAAGAATAAAATTAATAAGAGTAATAAAATAATAAAAAGCCTGGAAGGTGCTAATGAGTGTGCTGATGCTTTACTGAACAGATATATGAAAATCTGTGCTTATATATTAGGACAGTGGTTCCCAAAGTGGGGGGCGCGCCACCTAAGGGGGGCGCGGAGCAATTGCAGGGGGGGCGCGGCAAGGCAAAT
>JAOUQU010404559.1:0-11997 GCA_028566735.1 Ammoglanis amapaensis
TGCTCAAGGACCCAGCAGTGTAGCGGAGTGTAGCAGAGCCTGGATTTGAACCCCCAACCTTTGGGTTCCCAGCCCAAGGCTCTACCCACTAGGCTACACTGTCCCAATCTCGAACTGTCATATTAATCGACATAGAGACAAGATCCACTTCTGTTTTCTTTCGTTTGTTTTGGCGGAATGTGATTTGAACGAGATGGTATGCTGGTTGAGTGGGTAGCACTGAGAATTCACTGTAAGAAGATTCTGGGTACGATCCCATTTCTGTATGAAACTTAGAGATTATTTTTCTACGTTGCATGTTGGGTCAATTGTAGACACTGAATGGCATTATGTGTGTATCTGTGTGCGACCTGAGGTGGACAGAGACCCCGACCAGAACCAGTTCACATTTTAAATGTATCTTGTGCTCTGTATGTCTGTGGCGCAATCACATCGTATGTTCCAATAGTGTGTTTGGCTGCTAATTGAAAGATTGGTGCTTCGAGCCAAGCTGGGGATGCTGACTCTTTAGGAGCAGCGTGATCTGGTGTTTAGAGAAGTTGTGATCCGAAGGTTTCCTGTTAAGGTTCCTAGCGCAGGTAGGTCACGAATGACCCTTGAGCAAGACCATTCGAATAACTAACTGCTTCCCTTGTCTTTATGGCTAGGGTTGCCCATTGCTTTTGTCGCTTATGCTCACTACAGCCCCTAGTGTGCTTTCACTAGTGTGTTTAAATGTATGTTTCACTGCTCTGGATTGGGTTCAATGCTGAGGACACATTCATCTGTGTGTTATAGCACTGTGGTAAAAAAAAGAGTAATCAATTCTATTAAAAGTATTTAGGTCAGGTTGTCTGATTAGACGCCCGAATTAAAAAAAATAGGCATTATTTAAAAGATCAATTAATGCCGTTACTTGTTATTACGTCTGAACAAGACAACAAAAATCTTTTTTGCATATCCCAATTTGTTTGGAAAGTTTGCAGGGTCACCCATTGTACCGTGCCCCTGAAGCAGACATGGTTAAGGCTCTTTTTCAAGGACCCAACAGTGGCTCTGTAGCAGAGCCTGGATTTGAACAACCAATCTTCCAAGTGACAGTTCAAAGCTCTATTCACTGGGTTACTAATGTGCTCTGAATCTCATTGTACAATAACATTAAACGTATTGTATGTATATTCGTTTTCGTTTAGTAGAATAACAGCCGCTGGGGAAGCTTCTCATAAGATTTGAATTGTGCTTGTGCATGGGACTTTGTGCCCATTCTGTCAGAAGATGACAAAATCTATATGGTAGGGCTACTGAAGTCAGCCAAGAAAGCCTTGATTGGTTATTGATGATTATGATTAATTATGAAGCTTATTACCCCTCCACCCAGACTAACATTCAAACCCGGATTGTAATGGAGCGCGGTGCCAGCCGAGCTACTAAAGATTTTGTTCTCACTGTAATAAGTTTTACTGACCCACATTTAAGCCATTCATGTTTTAAGTACAGTGACGGATCAAGATGTAATATATTATTTCAGTAATAATAATGCCCCAGTTTCATGTTCTCTCTCTCTTTCCTTTTTTTCTTTCTTTTTTTTCCAGCTGTGCCACACATCAGGATGGGGTGTGGGGGGTGTTCAGAAGGCCGACTCAGCACTGTGACCTTTGCCCTCGGATTCATGCTGACTCTCTGTCCTGGACAAGCTTTCATTTATGTCGTGAGTTCATTATTAAAAAATGATTATTGTTATTGCATTTTCTGACCACTGGTGTCGCTACAAAGCAGAAGCATTGGCTTGTTAAGGAACCCTAAACACAGACACAGTGCAAGGACAAGGTTTATTAAGTTCATTAAGGATAATAATGTAAATTGTGCCATTTATCTTGTTTCTTTTGTAAAATGATTTAGGCTTTTCTGGGATGTTGAGTTAAAACCATTGGTTTGATGTAGTTTACTGTACTATAGGTTTGATGTAATTATTGTAGTTGTGTTACTGATAAGGTTGTACCCTTGCGATTTCTAGCTATCCAGTTGGAAATGAAGTAAATGTGCTGGGTCTTCAGCCGGATAATTTTGGGTCGTTAACCATCACATGATCATTTCAGTTTCTGTTCAGGGTTTTCTGTATTTTGTATCAGGTCCTGTATTTTGTAATATCTATTGTAAAAAGCGGTCTTTAAATAAAGTTGAAAGCACACATTGTGTGTGTGCCACTGTTGCAACTTTTATTTTCCTAAAAGGTGCTAGAAATCGCTAAATGACATCATCGCCTAATTAGCATAATGCGTGTTTTTGAAGCTGTAAAGGAAAAAGTGAATAAAAAAAGTATGTTAAAATTACATATGAACTCTGAACTTTGAAATGTTGTTAAGTGTTTGCATGGTAAATGTGTTTTCATATCACAAAGTTTGGTATAGAAATCCACAATACAGACAGTAACACCTGTATCATCTGCAATAAATGGCTTCAACCAGCCTTTGAATTCTGGTTTTAATTTATCAGTATCTGTCTAATATTTGTGACGACGTATTAAAGCCACTTAATTTAAAGTAAAGTTTCGCCTGCAAGCTTAACTGCACATCAAGCTAATTGTTCTCTGCTTTGTTTTTTCTTTTCTGGTTTGGACAAAAGTGATTGAGTTGTTCAGACAGTTTTGTTTTTCTATATTTATTATGATATATTATACACAATAAAAAAATACGAATACCACCATTCATTGCACACTGACAACTAATCGATGGAATTTGTTAGTAATTGTAAACAAATAATTGTACAGTCATCTAAACAAAGACTGCTCACAGTAACATTAGAACGACTTAAAGAAAACAACATTAAGAAACTAAACTATGAAAATTGAAGTTACAACTGAAACTAAACTGAGGTCTACTGATTCCTTTTTAGATTCTGTTTTTGAATCTGTTCTTCTGTTTTTGTAGGCGGTTTGGCACCGATCTAGAATTCTCCTTAGTTGCTACAGTATAATGAGGTGCTATTGCAGAATAGATCTCAACTATCAGAACAGAATAGGTTTCAACTATCCGGTTCCAGCAGGATAGTGCTTCAGAGATCTGGTACTTTCCGGTTTCAGCCGGATATTAAAATTGTACTTTTCGGTGCAACCCTAGTTATTGTCATTGTTATATGACATTATTAAGTTTGTTCATTATGATTAAGTCATTGTAAAAACAGTAATTATATTGTCCCCGAATGGAAATAGTCATACTTGGTATGACAAGAAGGTATCATGCATAGAAATGATACTACACAGGATACTACAGACTTTAGTTCATTCTCTAATTCAGTGCATGTATTTGTAACATCTGTTCTGTTTTGATTTCCAGCACTTGAACAGCTCAAGTGCGGTGATCTTGGACGATCTGTCGGCTCTTTTCGGTTCCCCTCTGCCCAGCGACGGAGTGAAGGTCAGATGGCGCTATTAAACCCTGCTTCATTTTTTTCTGATTGGTTTGGGTTTTCAACTAGTCTGTTTTCCTGTGTCCCAGGGTTTTTTGGTGGAGTCTCGCCCTGAGAATGCCTGCACCCCCATAGATCTGGCTCCAGTCACCCCGACCTCCTCGGATCCAAACAGCACAATGGGATACATTGTTCTGATCCGTCGCTCTGACTGCAACTTTGATATCAAGGTTCACACACCGGCATAAATACGTGCACGCATACACAGTGGTGACCTGATAGATAAATAATACTTTATATCTACATGAAATGCACCATCATTTACCATATTTTAGTTGTGGGTTTCAATCAATTTAATATCGTTATCACTCTAACATGCCTTAAAGCTGATAAATGCATTTATTGTCAAATGAATTAATTACTTCCTCCTGTATCAATGTTTGGTTCATTTATTTTTTACTTTTGAGAAGTTTAATTGCACACGTAACCTTTTTTTGCGTAAACAGGAAATACTCCATAGGCTATTACATCTCAGCTTGTACAGCGTACCTCTCTTTTGAAAGGACATTCCTTAGAAGGATGTGCCATCCTGGTGCTTCCAGTGCACTGCGTTTGAGAGTGTTTGTTTAAAGTGCGTATGTACATGTTTTGAGACACGGATTAACCCATGAACGTGTGTGCTAAGAAGTAATTGCTTAGTGCGCACTACACACTTTTTAGCTATCATTGTGTGTCCCACTGTGTTAAACTGTTAAACTAGATGATCGATGGGATGAGAAATGGAGCAATTTGAATGGAAATCATGTTTGCTATCTTTTTTTGCCCATGTAGGTGCTGCATGCTCAGCAGGCTGGGTACATCGCTGCCATCGTCTACAACATTTTTTCAGATGACCTGCTGCGCATGAGCTACAGCAATGGTAAGACACACACACACACACACACGCACACAAAAACACTTGTACTATCATTTCAGATGAAAAACACATCTGCAAATCCAGGCCAAAGCTGGTTTTCCTGGACAACTGTAGCAACCAATGGAGAACCTTGTTACAAAGATTTAAAAAATCTTTGAATTTGTCATTTTGATCTTTGCTTTTATCAAAATTAAATAAAATGTGTTTGTGTGTGTGTGCAGAAACAATAGCTGATGCGATCACCATCCCCTCAGTGTTCACCAGCTACTACGCCTTCAAGGTCTTCCACAGTCTGGTTATACCAGAAACAGGGTAACACTCACACCCAGGGATCAGCACATGCTTCGATACTAGTGTTTGCTATTGCTTGACGAGTTACTGACGGGACACACTGGCTTTCATCCTGCAGGGCATATGTGGTCCTGAAGCCCGATTTTAACTTCCCAATCGCCTACTATCTGCTCCCTTTCATCGGAGTGGTGGGTCTGGTCATCATGGTCATGGTTATTATACTGGTAAGAAAATGTACAATATATCAGTATACAATCTAAACTTTAAAAGTAACATTTAGCCTGAGTTTTACATGTATTACACAGAGCAGTTACTAATGATTAGGATTAATCTTTGTGTAAATACATTCATACACTGTCGGATGGGCCAGTATAGCCATATCTATATAAACACTAAAATATATACACGTATATGAAGACATTCGTATAATTCGTATACAGTTCATACAAACATGACTACGTGTAAAGCCCTCAGTCCCCAATCTGCTTTCTTGACTGCTAAATTTATTGGGGGTGGCACGGTGGCTAAGTGGTTAGCACTGTCCCCTCACAGCAAGAAGTCCCGGGTTCAATCTCCGGGTCGGGCCGGATGCTTTCTATGCGAGTTTGCACGTTCTCCCCGTGTCAGTGTGGGTTTCCTCCGGGTACTCCGGTTTCCTCCCACAATCCAAAAACGTGCACTAGGTTGATCGGAAATGGGTACAAATTGTCCTGTAGTTTCACAAGGTCCCTATACGGGGTTGGAGAAAGAACTGGTAACCAACTCTGTAAAAAATAATTGCTGAGTAATTGGTAGCGGTCCACAGAGTGACCCAAGAGTCGGATACGACTGAAACGGGTAAATACATACATACATAGATTTATTGGGTTAATAATGATTTTACTGCTCATTGTGTGTGTGTGTGTGTGTGTGTGTGTGTGTGTAGGTTGTACGTTGTGTGCAATACAGGAAGAGGCTGAGGAAGTACAGACTGACTAAAGACGAGCTGAAGAAAATACCCATTCACAAATTCACTAAAGGTCAGAAACAATTTTAGAATAATTTTTTTTACATGTTTTACTTTACATATAAGACATTGTTTTACCGTTCAGAGTATTTTGTACAGACATGGGAAATCAGACAGACAGATAGATGGATTGTGACAGTAATGGCTTTGTGGTTAAAGTACTAGACTACAAATCAAGATAAGTGGTTCAAGCCCCACTACCACCAAGTTGCCACGGTTGGGCCTTTAATCCCCAATTGTTCAAAAATGGTGTTCCATTGTAAATGTAAGTTGCTTGAAAGTCATCTGCTAAATGCTGAAAATGTAAATAGATAGGTACATAGACAGACATACAAACAGAGTCCCACTGTGGGATGAGCTCTTGCTGAGTCTGGTTCCTTGTATTTTTAGGTAGTTTTTCCTGCCACAGACTTCCCCTGGAAGTCGAAGTCTGTTGTAAACAATAACAACAACATTTTATTTAACAAGTGCCTTTCAGGACACCCAAGGTCACTTTACAATAAGAATATACAGTAAAAAGTTGAAGTAAAAATTTAAATTATAATTAAAAATAATAATAAAATACATCATAAATAAAGGAAATCTAGATAAAATATAGAATGTAATTAAGATAAGATAGATAACAGTCCATTAAAACTTTAGGCCAACTTGAAAAAATGGCTTTTTAAATGAGCCTTAAATACAGTGAATGATGTACGGGCATGCAACCCAAGTGGCAGACTATTCCACAATTTGGACCCAGCTACACTAAAAGCGTTACACTTTTAATAAAAAGTGCTACACTTATAAAATAGACTTCACGGGGTGGGATTTCACATTGTTTTTAGATGGATGGTTGGCTTGATGGATCGATCGATCGATTGATATTATAGATGGATGGATTGATTTAAGGATGGATCGACACATATTGATTGAAGGATCAATAGATGGCTTGCTATCTAAACAGACAGACAGATAGATAAACCAGCAGATTGATTGGCAGTTAGATTTTTTTTAATGCACAGACAGACAGTAGAAGACATTTTTCTATCAGATTAGCGGTGCTGGGTTTAAGCGGACTTGTTCCTTTCTCTGTATCTTTGTTTCAGGTGATGTGTATGACGTGTGTGCTATTTGTCTGGATGAGTATGAAGAAGGAGAGAAGTTGAGAGTGCTGCCATGCTCACATGGTAATGAAATCAGGCTTCCTGTTCTTGTTTTGGGAATAAAAAAGCTGGCTGGGTGTATGTATGCATTTTGAACACCTTGTATAATGGGGATGTTACGATTCGTATACAAGTCAATTCACTTGGATGATTCTTGCTGGATGAACTTTTTTTAAAACACCAGAGGTTACTAGTGCTATAATGTTTTTGAAAACATAAATTATGAATCTAGTAATTTTGGTATAATTTGCAACTTCTTCAGAAACATTTATTGATTAGATAAATTAAAAAAGCATCCGACTATTTTATTTCTTACAAAATTGTTTATAACACTTAATTTCATGTTTCAATTTCAATACATTAAATTTAGTGTTTAAAAGAATTGTTTGGTAAATGGTGTGAAAATTATGAATCATATAATTTTTTGGTAGAGTGTATTGCTACACCCCTAGAGTGTAACACATGTGTCTGTGTGTGTGCGCAGCCTACCACTGTAAGTGTGTTGACCCCTGGCTGACCCAGACCAAGAAAACCTGTCCAGTGTGTAAACAACGAGTCACACGATCGAACCCAGAATACTCAGACTCGTCCGACTCCGATTCTGACGGGGGTAACCCAGGGTCCAATGAGGGGCAGCATGGCGCGTCAGGGGGTGAACACTCGGAACGCACCCCCCTGCTGCGCCCGTCTTCTCTCTCGTCCGGTACGTACGACTCCACCACGCTGACCACCTCAGCACAATGCCTGGCGCATTCACCACAGGGTTCACCACTGCTGGGGTCTGGAGGGTATTACTCACCCGATGAGGACACCGAGGACACAGAGGAGGAGGAAGAGGAAGAGGACCACGAAACTACTCAGCTCATCAGCCGGGGGGCCATAGGGGTCTGAGTGCTTGTATTTTGGGAGGGGGGTAGTTTCAATAGAGATCGACAAGGTGAAGAGGGCAAACCTTGTGTTCAAAAACGTCTTCTTTTTCTTTCAGAAGAATTGGCAGTGAGCTAAAATCGAATAGCGCCCCCTTGTTGAGTTTCTTTGCTTTTGAAGTGCAGCAGAACTAGAGTACATGTTTCTATTTACCGGTGTTGGGATGAAGATGGTAGGATGTGCATGTATTTTTGTTTTCTTTCTTTTTGCTTTCGAGGCATCGCAGGCCACGACGCAGCGACACTGTGCAATAAGAACCCACCGCCATTTTGTTTCTGGGTTCCATCTTATAATCTGTTTTTTTTTTTATTTCTGCATCTCTGCACTTTCCTTTCTTAATACGAGTTCTCTGTTTGTTTTTTTAAATGGGGACGTTATACCGCTTACATTAACCAACCGTATGAATTTAGTCACTGCACTCTATAAAACAGTTTCTCCTGGACTGGTCTCTACTCGCTTTCATCTTAGTTGCCCAGATTATAACATCCATAATCTCAACTGAGCATTAAACAAGAAAGAATCATAAATCAAGTTTGTAATATTTGTTTTTAATGTATTTTCTCACATTGTCGTGTCATAATTTAGTTACATTTGTCGGTGGATACATTATTTAGATCAGCTGGCTGTTTTGACACATTTGATTTTTGACAACCCATACTGAATGTTTTTTTTTTTTTTTTTTCATTCTTGCACAGCTTTTTTAACATCCCATGAGGGCGGGATGCTTGGACTGTGTGTGTGCGTGCGTGCGTTCGCGTGCATGCCGTCTTTAATGTAGTGTGTGGAACCTGATAAGCAAGCATTTTCCACCAAATGTGCAAAAGTCATGAGCGAAAAATTGCTTTTAAGGGTCTTGTTCAGGGCCCCAAATGTTGCTCTAGTTTGGAATCTGATCTCTCGATTGTACCCACTAGGCTTTTATGAGGGGTGGCATGGAATAGCACGTGCAAACAGCAGTACTAGAATGCAGGATTTTTGTATTAATAATGATTCATGTCTGATTTAAACACACTCGTTCTTATTGTATGTGTGATGATTCCGTTTTTCATTGTTGATCATTTGTTTTTAATATTTTAATAACACTATAATCTAGTCTTTTATTGATTAGGGACCAGTAATGTCACATACAATGCTCAGATTAACTGTCTTGTCTTGATTGTTGTGCCACGCAAACATGAACTGAATTATTTTTGCTGAGTTTGTAGCGCTGATCAAAAGCATTAATTCACTCAATAAAAACACTGGATTGTACTCGCTTGTTTTTTGTCTTTTTTCAGTCTTTGTAGACTTTTGACCTATGAACGGTTTACTGTATGAACATTACTAATAGAATAATAACGTACAAACTAATTTCAAGTAAAGAACCAACAAAATGTGACATCACAAAATGCTCAAACCTAATGTTCTCCCTTTATAACTACTTTCTTTCTTATATAATTTGTTCTTATATATGCTTTATTTTTCCATTTCATTACAGAGGAGCAGATCCTAAATCTTGTATAATGACATACAGTATATTCACATTTGTATTCTGAGTAAAAAAAATCTGAGACATCTGAAGAAGTTTTGTTTTAACTGGTGCATCCAGAGGAAAACTCGCACAAACACTGGGAACATTTAAAAAAATAATTTTTCTTTCGTGTGAAATCATTGTTATGAACCTCATTAGCACCAATGCATAGTGATATAAAATACTTTTGAATAATACAAAGAAATTGTGTTATGTGCATTTATTTGTTTGATTCCATAAGGATGTCTTTTGCTCAGGACAAATTGTGAAAAGTAAATATTGAATATCAGTGGTTTATTTAAATTTTCACTAAATAATTGTTCATCTTTATTGTTCAACTGTCTCTTAAACAATGTCTCATTTCATTTTGTGCTATTATAATATTTTAAGTATTTTATTTATTTTATTTTGCACACCTTTGCACATCAGTTCCAAATTTTAAAAACATAAGAACTTCTATATAATAAATTTACTTTGTGTCTACTGATGATTTGTTCATCTGGTGCAGTGAAAATAAATTAGAACATGTTTGTTAGTTTGCTTGTCCTGTAATCTTAAAAAACTACAGTCAGCAAGACATAATGTGAGCTGATTACAAATAATGTTAATGATAGTGGGGACGTTACACACACTGTGTAATCTATAAAACCATGAAGTATCTGGTGCAGAAGTGGTGAAATGGGAGGGGGCCCCAAATGAAATTCTGCTTAGGGCCTCATAAAGGTTTGTGCTGGCTGTCCACTGTGCCACTTGACAGTAAGCACAATTAATACTGTAAATACATTTTCCAGAGACGTGGTGTGTATGCTGCAGATTTCAGCTGTGTACTCGGACTCGTGCTCGTTCACATTCCGGCGGCTTTTTGGCAGCTGTGTGATGGGGTCTAATTTTAGCCCCGACCTTAAGCTCGTCTGGGTTGAATTTATCTGCCCTTTCTGTTGCCTGTCACCTTTAGTTTCACGTTACTGGCCACACGTTCAAACCTGACCTTTAACCTTTGTCTGCCTTTTATCCACAGTGTGAGAAATTCCATTATGCAAGTTACAACATCCGGATCGATCCTTTATAATCCCGGCTGCGGCATGTGCGTGTGTTGGGGAGCATTTTCAGTTGTGATTTTTTACATTGGTTTGAATTTGAACTTCTGCAGTGCTTCAGAAGTTTTTGGACACCTCTGTGTGAGTTTTTGCTCTGATCTCTGACCTTTTCCAGCGGGAGGAGGTTTGGGGAGGATCCCAAGGTGACATATCCATTTATGACTGATGTTTGGGAGTCTTAAAATAGGACGTGCAGGAGCAGGAGGTGCACTCAGCCAGAGTCGTCCAGCTAGAGACACACACAGACGCACTCAGGTGAGTTTTGACTGCATGATGTTTGTTTTGTTATTAAAATTCATAACAGGCACATAATATTTATTTATTACACAAGATTCATCAGTACACAAGTATATGTCAAACACACTCAAAGATTTCAATTTACCTCACACTTCAGTTCACCTCACTTTCAAGTTTTTGGTCAGTGGGAGTTATTCCATACAGGCATTTGGAAAACAGAAAGATCCCGGACTACCACCTCCTGGGAATTGAACCCAGACCTACTTATAATGCAAAAAACATGAAACTGTAGGATATTCACCTTCCTTGTGTTTCTTGAATATATATATATATATATCGTCCGTTTTCCCAGTTCCTGGGTAGGACATTAATGTTTCGGAGCAGAGTTTTCCATCCGGATGCCCTTCCTGACGACAACCACCAGTAAGTGGTGGGAACTTGTGGGACTACTGGACAATTTCACATTTCCCATCAACCTAGTCCATGTTTTTGGTACCTGGAGGAAACCCACGCTGACACGGAGCTGACATGGAGAACATGCAAACTCCGCACAGAAAGTCCCCAGCCCGACCCAGGGATCAAACCCGGGACTTCTTGCTGTGATCCGACAGTGCTAACCATATTATTTTTTTAAATTTTATTTACCACAAAAATACAAGGAACCTCCATCAGCTGAACATCTTACTCTGTAAATCCTTAAGCCTCGGTGGGTGATTTGAATATTTTGGCTTTTGTTTGTTCTATGTTCTGCTCTTATCCGATATTGGGCATCTAATTCAAAAATCATGAGCCCCTCTTCTTCCATGACAGCAGCGACACAATTAGTTACACAGTTACACAACATCCAGTGCATACATGGTGTTGGAGAGAATTCTTTCGTTTGACCCCGACTGCAATGTGAATCCTCGCCTGGCCTTCATTTATTTACTTTAAATATGCTTCAATTGCCACAGACAGTTTCACATCTACTGGAAAGCTATCTCAGCAAGGCGGAGACAGCTGAAGACTTTAGTATGAAATGTCTGTGTCATTGGCCAAAAGTATTCATACTCCTGACCGTGAGCTTTGCAGATGTCAAGTTCAAAATAAAAAGGTGGTAAAACAGAGTGACGTCTGTGATCTTTTCAGCATGAAGCACAAACACTCTCCTGTGAGAGGTGTGCCTGTGGGAATTTGTGTCTGTTAAAACATTAGTATGGTGGGCGCGGACTGATCAGTTGATGTTCTGGCTCATCCCAGAGATGAGAAATGTTGCTGAGATTAGGACGCTGAAGGACATGCTGGACCTTCCTCAAACTGTTGCTGTGTATAATGTTAGGCGTTTTTCTAGGAGCTATTGTGACCTGACCGTCAACCATTGAAATATACACATCGGCTGATCTATACTGGTTTTATTGGGGGTGTGAAGAGGAAATGTGTGTGTGTGTGTGTGTGTGTGTGTGTGTGTGTGTGTGTGTGTGTGTGTGTGTGTGTGTGTGTGTGTG